>CATIWC010002655.1:0-119369 GCA_948472305.1 Vicia faba | reverse complement strand
GGGGAAGAAGCAAAATATTGAAATTGTTTATATCATATATAACATATAACAATATGAATATGGGGAATAGATATGCTATCGAGCCTCTTGATATAATTGTAGTTATTATCAACGTTTATGAAATATGTGTCCTTAAATAGTAGTCTTTTATCTTAGTTTCTTAGTGATTAAGTAACCTAAAATTTGGTGACGGGAAAGAAGTAAAATATTGAAATTGTTTATATCATATATAACACGTAACAATATAAATATGGGGAATAGATATACTATCGAGCCTCGTTATATAATTTTAATTATTACCAATGTATATGAAATATGTACCATTAAGTAATAGTCTTTTAACTTAGTTTCTTAATGATGAAGTAACCTAAAATTTGCTGATGGGGAAGAAGAAATATATTCAAATTGTTTATATCATATATAACGTATAACAATATGAATATGGGGAATAGATATACTATCGAGCCTCTTTATATAATTGTAGTTATTATCAATGTATATGAAATATGTGTCCTTAATTAATAGTCTTTTATCTTAGTTTCTTAGTGATTAAGTAACCTAAAATTTGGTGACGGGAAAGAAGCAAAATATTGAAATTGTTTATATCATATATAACATATAAAAATATTAATTTGGGGAATAGATATACTATCGAGCTCTTTATGTAACTTTAGTTATTACCTATGTATATGAAATATGTGTCATTAATTAATAGTCTTTTAACTTAGTTTCTTAGTGATGAAGTAACCTAAAATTTGGTGATGGGGAAGAAGCAAAATATTGAAATTTTTTATATCATATATAACATATAACAATATGAATATGGGGAATAGATATACTATCGAGCCTCTTTATATAAATTTACTTATTATCAATGTATATGAAATATGTGTTATTAATTAATAGTCTTTTAACTTAGTTTATTAGTGATGAAGTAACCTAAAATTTGGTGACGGGGAAGAAGCAAAATACTAAAATTGTTTATATCATATATAACATATAACAATATGAATATGGGGAATAGATATACTATCGAGCCTCTTTATATAATTTTACTTATTCTCAATGTATATGAAATATGTGTCCTTAATTAATAGTCTTTTAACTTAGTTTCTTAGTGATGAAGTAACCTAAAATTTGGTGACGGGGAAGAAGCAAAATATTAAAATTGTTTATGTCATATATAACATATAACAATATAAATATGGGGAATAAATATACTATCAAGCCTCTTTATATAACTTTAGTTATTACCAATGTATATGAAATATTTGTCATTAATTAATAGTCTTTTAACTTATTTTCTTAGTGATGAAGTAACCTAAAATATTGTGACGGGGAAGAAGCAAAATATTGAAATTGTTTATATCATATATAACATATAACAATATGAATATGGGGAATAGATATGCTATCGAGCCTCTTGATATAATTGTAGTTATTATCAACGTATATGAAATATGTGTCCTTAAATAGTAGTCTTTTATCTTAGTTTCTTAGTGATTAAGTAACCTAAAATTTGGTGACGGGAAAGAAGTAAAATATTGAAATTGTTTATATCATATATAACATGTAACAATATAAATATGGGGAATAGATATACTATCGAGCCTCTTTATATAACTTTACTTATTATCAATGTATATGAAATATGTGTCCTTAATTAATAGTCTTTTAACTTAGTTTCTTTGTGATGAAGTAACCTAAAATTTGGTGAAGGGGAAGAAGCAAAATATTAAAATTGTTTATGTCATATATAACATATAACAATATAAACATGTGGAATGAATATACTATTGTGCCTCTTTATATAACTTTAGTTATTACCAATGTATATGAAATATTTGTCATTAATTAATAGTCTTTTAACTTATTTTCTTAGTGAGGAAGTAACCTAAAATTTGGTGACGGGGAAGAAGCAAAATATTGAAATTGTTTATATCATATATAACATATAACAATATGAATATGGGGAATATATATACTATTGATCCTCTTTATATAACTTTATTTATTATCAACGTATATGAAATATGTGTCCTTAATTAATAGTCTCTTAACTGAGTTTCTTAGTGATAAAGTAACCTAAAATATGGTGACGGAAAAGAAGCAAAATATTGAAATTATTTATATCATATATAACATATAACAATATAAATATGGGAATAGATATACTATCGAGCCTCTTTATATAATTGTAATTATTACCAATCTATATGAAATATGTGTCATTAATTAATAGTCTTTTAACTTAGTTTCTTAGTGATGAAGTAACCTAAAATTTGGTGACGGGGAAGATGCAAAATATTGAAATTGTTTATATCATATATAACATATAACAATATGAATATGGGGAATAGATATACTATCGAGCCTCTTGATATAATTGTAGTTATTATCAACGTATATGAAATATGTGTCCTTAATTAGTAGTCTTTTATCTTAGTTTCTTAGTGATTAAGTAACCTAAAATTTGGTGACGGGAAAGAAGCAAAATATTGAAATTGTTTATATCATATATAACATGTAACAATATAAATACGGGGAATAGATATACTATCGAGCCTCTTTATATAATTGTAGTTATTATCAATGTATATGAAATATGTGTCATTAATTAATAGTCTTTTAACTTAGTTTCTTAGTGATAAAGTAACCTAAAATTTGGTGACGGGGAAGAAGCAAAATATTGAAATTGTTTATATCATATATAACATATAACAATATGAATATTGGGAATAAATATACTATCGAGCCCTCTTTATATAGTTTTAATTATTACCAATGCATATATAATATGTGTCATTAAATAATAGTCGTTTAACATAGTTTCTTAATGAAGAAGTAACCTAAAATTTGCCGATGGGGAAGAAAAAAAATATTGAAATTGTTTATATCATATATAACATATAACAATATAAATATGGGGAATAGATATACTATCGAGCCTCTTTATATAATTGTAATTATTATCAATCTATATGAAATATGTGTCATTAATTAATAGTCTTTTATCTTAGTTTCTTAGTGATGAAGTAACGTAAAATTTGCTGATGGGGAAGAAGAAAAATATTGAAATTGTTTGTATCATATATAACATATAATAATATGAATATGGGGAATAGATATACTATCGAGCCTCGTTATATAATTTTAATTATTACCAGTGTATATGAAATATGTAACATTAAGTAATAGTCTTTTAACTTAGTTTCTTAATGATGAAGTAACCTAAAATTTGCTGATGGGGAAGAAGAAAAATATTCAAATTGTTTATATCATATATAACGTATAACAATATGAATATGGGGAATAGATATACTATCGAGCCTCTTTATATAACTATAGTTATTATCAATGTATATGAAATATGTGTCCTTAATTAATAGTCTTTTATCTTAGTTTCTTAGTGATTAAGTAACCTAAAATTTGGTGACGGGAAAGAAGCAAAATATTGAAATTGTTTATATCATATATAACATATAACAATATGAATTTGGGGAATAGATATACTATCGAGCCTCTTTATATAACTTTAATTATTACCAATGTATATGAAATATGTGTCATTAATTAATAGTCTTTTAACTTAGTTTCTTAGTGATAAAGTAACCTAAAATTTGGTGACTGGGAAGAAGCAAAATATTGAAATTGTTTATATCATATATAACATATAACAATATGAATATGGGGAATAGATATACTATCGAGCCTCTTTATATAACTTTAGTTATTATCAATGTATATGAAATATGTGTCATTAATTAATAGTCTTTTAACTTAGTTTCTTAGTGATGAAGTAACCTAAAATTTGGTGACGGGGAAGAAGCAAAATATTGAAATTGTTTATATCATATATAACATATAACAATATGAATATGGGGAATAGATATACTATCGAGCCTCTTTATATAACTTTACTTATTATCAATGTATATGAAATATGTGTCCTTTATTAATAGTCTTTTAACATAGTTTCTTAGTGATGAAGTAACCTAAAATTTGGTGACGGGGAAGAAGCAAAATATTAAAATTGTTTATGTCATATATAACATATAACAATATAAATATGGGGAATAAATATACTATCGAGCCTCTTTATATAACTTTTGTAATTATTATCAATCTATATGAAATATGTGTCATTAATTAATAGTCTTTTATCTTAGTTTCTTAGTGATGAAGTAACGTAAAATTTGCTGATGGGGAAGAAGAAAAATATTGAAATTGTTTGTATCATATATAACATATAACAATATGAATATGGGGAATAGATATACTATCGAGCCTCGTTATATAATTTTAATTATTACCAATGTATATGAAATATGTAACATTAAGTAATAGTCCTTTTAACTTAGTTTCTTAATGATGAAGTAACCTAAAATTTGCTGATGGGGAAGAAGAAAAATATTCAAATTGTTTATATCATATATAACGTATAACAATATGAATATGGGGAATAGATATACTATCGAGCCTCTTTATATAACTGTAGTTATTATCAATGTATATGAAATATGTGTCCTTAATTAATAGTCCTTTTATCTTAGTTTCTTAGTGATTAAGTAACCTAAAATTTGGTGACGGGAAAGAAGCAAAATATTGAAATTGTTTATATCATATATAACATATAACAATATGAATTTGGGGAATAGATATACTATCGAGCCTCTTTATATAACTTTAGTTATTACCAATGTATATGAAATATGTGTCATTAATTAATAGTCTTTTAACTTAGTTTCTTAGTGATAAAGTAACCTAAAATTTGGTGACGGGGAAGAAGCAAAATATTGAAATTGTTTATATCATATATAACATATAACAATATGAATATGGGGAATAGATATACTATCGAGCCTCTTTATATAACTTTACTTATTATCAATGTATATGAAATATGTGTCATTAATTAATAGTCTTTTAACTTAGTTTCTTAGTGATGAAGTAACCTAAAATTTGGTGACGGGGGAAGAAGCAAAATATTAAAATTGTTTATGTCATATATAACATATAACAATATAAATATGGGGAATAGATATACTATCGAGCCTCTTTATATAACTTTTGTTATTACCAATGTATATGAAACATTTTTCATTAATTAATAGTCTTTTAACTGAGTTTCTTAGTGATAAAGTAACCTAAAATTTGGTGACGGAAAAGAAGCAAAATATTGAAATTGTTTATATCATATATAACATATAACAATATAAACATGAGAATAGATATAATATCGAGCCTCTTTATATAATTGTAATTATTACCAATCTATATGAAATATGTGTTATTAATTAATAGTCTTTTAACTTAGTTTCTTAGTGATGAAGTAACCTAAAATTTGGTGACGGGGAAGAAGCAAAATATTGAAATTGTTTATATCATATATAACATATAACAATATGAATATGGGGAATAGATATACTATCGAGCCTCTTTATATAACTTTACTTATTATCAATGTATATGAAATATGTGTCATTAATTAATAGTCTTTTAACTCAGTTTCTTAGTGATGAAGTAACCTAAAATTTGGTGACGGGGAAGAAGCAAAATACTGAAATTGTTTATATAATATATAACATATAACAATATAAATATGGGGAATAGATATACTATCGAGCCTCTTTATATAACTTTACTTATTATCAATGTATATGAAATATGTGTCCTTAATTAATAGTCTTTTAACTTAGTTTCTTAGTGATGAAGTAACCTAAAATTTGGTGACGGGGAGGAAGCAAAATATTAAAATTGTTTATGTCATATATAACATATAACAATATAAATATGGGGAATAAATATACTATCGAGCCTCTTTATATAACTTTAGTTATTACCAATGTAAATGAAATATTTTTCATTAATTAATAGTCTTCTAACTTATTTTCTTAGTGATGAAGTAACCTAAAATTTGGTGACGGGGAAGAAGCAAAATATTGAAAATGTTTATATCATATATAACATATAACAATATGAATATGGGGAATAGGTATATTATTGATCCTCTTTATATAACTTTACTTATTATCAACGTATATGAAATATGTGTCCTTAATTAATAGTCTTTTAACTGAGTTTCTTAGTGATAAAGTAATCTAAAATTTGGTGACAGAAAAGAAGCAAAATATTGAAATTGTTTATATCATATATAACATATAACAATATAAATATGGGAATAGATATACTATCGAGCCTCTTTATATAATTGTAATTATTACCAATCTATATGAAATATGTGTCATTAATTAATACTCTTTTAACTTATTTTCTTAGTGATGAAGTAACCTAAAATTTTGTGACGGGGAATAAGCAAAATATTGAAATTGTTTATATCATATATAACATATAACAATATGAATATGGGGAATAGATATACTATCGAGCCTCTTGATATAATTGTAGTTATTATCAACGTATATGAAATATGTGTCCTTAAATAGTAGTCTTTTATCTTAGTTTCTTAGTGATTAAGTAACCTAAAATTTGGTGACGGGAAAGAAGTAAAATATTGAAATTGTTTATATCATATATAACATGTAACAATATAAATATGGGGAATAGATATACTATCGAGCCTCTTTATATAACTTTACTTATTATCAATGTATATGAAATATGTGTCCTTAATTAATAGTCTTTTAACTTAGTTTCTTTGTGATGAAGTAACCTAAAATTTGGTGAAGGGGAAGAAGCAAAATATTAAAATTGTTTATGTCATATATAACATATAACAATATAAACATGGGGAATAAATATACTATTGTGCCTCTTTATATAACTTTAGTTATTACCAATGTATATGAAATATTTGTCATTAATTAATAGTCTTTTAACTTATTTTCTTAGTGAGGAAGTAACCTAAAATTTGGTGACGGGGAAGAAGCAAAATATTGAAATTGTTTATATCATGTATAACATATAACAATATGAATATGGGGAATAGATATACTATTGATCCTCTTTATATAACATTATTTATTATCAACGTATATGAAATATGTGTCCTTAATTAATAGTCTCTTAACTGAGTTTCTTAGTGATAAAGTAACCTAAAATATGGTGACGGAAAAGAAGCAAAATATTGAAATTGTTTATATCATATATAACATATAACAATATAAATATGGGAATAGATATACTATCGAGCCTCTTTATATAATTGTAATTATTACCAATCTATATGAAATATGTGTCATTAATTAATAGTCTTTTAACTTAGTTTCTTAGTGATGAAGTAACCTAAAATTTGGTGACGGGGAAGAAGTAAAATATTGAAATTGTTTATATCATATATAACATATAACAATATGAATATGGGGAATAGATATACTATCGAGCCTCTTGATATAATTGTAGTTATTATCAACGTATATGAAATATGTGTCCTTAAATAGTAGTCTTTTATCTTAGTTTCTTAGTGATTAAGTAACCTAAAATTTGGTGACGGGAAACAAGCAAAATATTGAAATTGTTTATATCATATATAACATGTAACAATATAAATATGGGGAATAGATATACTATCGAGCCTCTTTATATAATTGTAGTTATTATCAATGTATATGAAATATGTGTCATTAATTAATAGTCTTTTAACTTAGTTTCTTAGTGGTGAAGTAACCTAAAATTTGGTGACGGGGAAGAAGCAAAATATTGAAATTGTTTATATCATATATAACATATAACAATATGAATATTGGGAATAAATATACTATCGAGCCTCTTTATATAATTTTAATTATTACCAATGCATATATAATATGTGTCATTAAATAATAGTCGTTTAACATAGTTTCTTAATGAAGAAGTAACCTAAAATTTGCCGATGGGGAAGAAAAAAAATATTGAAATTGTTTATATCATATATAACATATAACAATATAAATATGGGGAATAGATATACTATCGAGCCTCTTTATATAATTGTAATTATTATCAATCTATATGAAATATGTGTCATTAATTAATAGTCTTTTATCTTAGTTTCTTAGTGATGAAGTAACGTAAAATTTGCTGATGGGGAAGAAGAAAAATATTGAAATTGTTTGTATCATATATAACATATAACAATATGAATATGGGGAATAGATATACTATCGAGCCTCGTTATATAATTTTAATTATTACCAATGTATATGAAATATGTAACATTAAGTAATAGTCTTTTAACTTAGTTTCTTAATGATGAATTAACCTAAAATTTGCTGATGGGGAAGAAGAAAAATATTCAAATTGTTTATATCATATATAACGTATAACAATATGAATATGGGGAATAGATATACTATCGAGCCTCTTTATATAACTGTAGTTATTATTAATGTATATGAAATATGTGTCCTTAATTAATAGTCTTTTATCTTAGTTTCTTAGTGATTAAGTAACCTAAAATTTGGTGACGGGAAAGAAGCAAAATATTGAAATTGTTTATATCATATATAACATATAACAATATGAATTTGGGGAATAGATATACTATCGAGCCTCTTTATATAACTTTAGTTATTACCAATGTATATGAAATATGTGTCATTAATTAATAGTCTTTTAACTTAGTTTCTTAGTGATAAAGTAACCTAAAATTTGGTGACGGGGAAGAAGCAAAATATTGAAATTGTTTATATCATATATAACATATAACAATATGAATATGGGGAATAGATATACTATCGAGCCTCTTTATATAACTTTACTTATTATCAATGTATATGAAATATGTGTCATTAATTAATAGTCTTTTAACTTAGTTTCTTAGTGATGAAGTTACCTAAAATTTGGTGACGGGGAAGAAGCAAAATACTGAAATTGTTTATATCATATATAACATATAAGAATATGAATATGGGGAATATATATACTATCGAGCCTCTTTATATAACTTTACTTATTATCAATGTATATGAAATATGTGTCCTTTATTAATAGTCTTTTAACTTAGTTTCTTAGTGATGAAGTAACCTAAAATTTGGTGACGGGGGAAGAAGCAAAATATTAAAATTGTTTATGTCATATATAACATATAACAATATAAATATGGGGAATAAATATACTATCGAGCCTCTTTATATAACTTTTGTTATTACCAATGTATATGAAACATTTTTCATTAATTAATAGTCTTTTAACTTATTTTCTTAGTGATGAAGTAACCTAAAATTTGGTGACGGGGAAGAAGCAAAATATTGAAATTGTTTATATCATATATAACATATAACAATATGAATATGGGGAATATATATACTATCGAGCCTCTTTATATAATTGTAATTATTATCAATCTATATGAAATATGTGTCATTAATTAATAGTCTTTTAACTTAGTTTCTTAGTGATGAAGTAACCTAAAATTTGGTGACGGGGAAGAAGCAAAATATTGAAATTGCTTATATCATATATAACATATAACAATATGAATATGGGGAATAGATATACTATCGAGCCTCTTGATATAATTGTAGTTATTATCAACGTATATGAAATATGTGTCCTTAAATAGTAGTCTTTTATCTTAGTTTCTTAGTGATTAAGTAACCTAAAATTTGGTGACGGGAAAGAAGCAAAATATTGAAATTGTTTATATCATATATAACGTATAACAATATGAATATGGGGAATAGATATACTATCGAGCCTCTTTATATAATTGTAGTTATTATCAATGTATATGAAATATGTGTCCTTAATTAATAGTCTTTTATCTTAGTTTCTTACTGATTAAGTAACCTAAAATTTGGTGACGGGGAAGAAGCAAAATATTGAAATTGTTTATATCATATATAACATATAAAAATATTAATTTGGGAAATAGATATACTATCGAGCTCTTTATGTAACTTTAGTTATTACCTATGTATATGAAATATGTGTCATTAATTAATAGTCTTTTAACTTAGTTTCTTAGTGATGAAGTAACCTAAAATTTGGTGATGGGGAAGAAGCAAAATATTGAAATTTTTTATATCATATATAACATATAACAATATGAATATGGGGAATAGATATACTATCGAGCCTCTTTATATAAATTTACTTATTATCAATGTATATGAAATATGTGTTATTAATTAATAGTCTTTTAACTTAGTTTATTAGTGATGAAGTAACCTAAAATTTGGTGACGGGGAAGAAGCAAAATACTAAAATTGTTTATATCATATATAACATATAACAATATGAATATGGGGAATAGATATACTATCGAGCCTCTTTATATAATTTTACTTATTCTCAATGTATATGAAATATGTGTCCTTAATTAATAGTCTTTTAACTTAGTTTCTTAGTGATGAAGTAACCTAAAATTTGGTGACGGGGAAGAAGCAAAATATTAAAATTGTTTATGTCATATATAACATAGAACAATATAAATATGGGGAATAAATATACTATCAAGCCTCTTTATATAACTTTAGTTATTACCAATGTATATGAAATATTTGTCATTAATTAATAGTCTTTTAACTTATTTTCTTAGTGATGAAGTAACCTAAAATATTGTGACGGGGAAGAAGCAAAATATTGAAATTGTTTATATCATATATAACATATAACAATATGAATATGGGGAATAGATATGCTATCGAGCCTCTTGATATAATTGTAGTTATTATCAACGTATATGAAATATGTGTCCTTAAATAGTAGTCTTTTATCTTAGTTTCTTAGTGATTAAGTAACCTAAAATTTGGTGACGGGAAAGAAGTAAAATATTGAAATTGTTTATATCATATATAACATGTAACAATATAAATATGGGGAATAGATATACTATCGAGCCTCTTTATATAACTTTACTTATTATCAATGTATATGAAATATGTGTCCTTAATTAATAGTCTTTTAACTTAGTTTCTTTGTGATGAAGTAACCTAAAATTTGGTGAAGGGGAAGAAGCAAAATATTAAAATTGTTTATGTCATATATAACATATAACAATATAAACATGGGGAATGAATATACTATTGTGCCTCTTTATATAACTTTAGTTATTACCAATGTATATGAAATATTTGTCATTAATTAATAGTCTTTTAACTTATTTTCTTAGTGAGGAAGTAACCTAAAATTTGGTGACGGGGAAGAAGCAAAATATTGAAATTGTTTATATCATATATAACATATAACAATATGAATATGGGGAATAGATATACTATTGATCCTCTTTATATAACTTTATTTATTATCAACGTATATGAAATATGTGTCCTTAATTAATAGTCTCTTAACTGAGTTTCTTAGTGATAAAGTAACCTAAAGTATGGTGACGGAAAAGAAGCAAAATATTGAAATTATTTATATCATATATAACATATAACAATATAAATATGGGAATAGATATACTATCGAGCCTCTTTATATAATTGTAATTATTACCAATCTATATGAAATATGTGTCATTAATTAATAGTCTTTTAACTTAGTTTCTTAGTGATGAAGTAACCTAAAATTTGGTGACGAGGAAGAAGCAAAATATTGAAATTGTTTATATCATATATAACATATAACAATATGAATATGGGGAATAGATATACTATCGAGCCTCTTGATATAATTGTAGTTATTATCAACGTATATGAAATATGTGTCCTTAATTAGTAGTCTTTTATCTTAGTTTCTTAGTGATTAAGTAACCTAAAATTTGGTGACGGGAAAGAAGCAAAATATTGAAATTGTTTATATCATATATAACATGTAACAATTTAAATATGGGGAATAGATATACTATCGAGCCTCTTTATATAATTGTAGTTATTATCAATGTATATGAAATATGTGTCATTAATTAATAGTCTTTTAACTTAGTTTCTTAGTTATGAAGTAACCTAAAATTTGGTGACGGGGAAGAAGCAAAATATTGAAATTGTTTATATCATATATAACATATAACAATATGAATATTGGGAATAAATATACTATCGAGCCTCTTTATATAATTTTAATTATTACCAATGCATATATAATATGTGTCATTAAATAATAGTCGTTTAACATAGTTTCTTAATGAAGAAGTAACCTAAAATTTGCCGATGGGGAAGAAGAAAAATATTGAAATTGTTTATATCATATATAACATATAACAATATAAATATGGGGAATAGATATACTATCGAGCCTCTTTATATAATTGTAATTATTATCAATCTATATGAAATATGTGTCATTAATTAATAGTCTTTTATCTTAGTTTCTTAGTGATGAAGTAACCTAAAATTTGCTGATGGGGAAGAAGAAAAATATTGAAATTGTTTGTATCATATATAACATATAACAATATGAATATGGGGAATAGATATACTATCGAGCCTCGTTATATAATTTTAATTATTACCAATGTATATGAAATATGTAACATTAAGTAATAGTCTTTTAACTTAGTTTCTTAATGATGAAGTAACCTAAAATTTGCTGATGGGGAAGAAGAAAAATATTCAAATTGTTTATATCATATATAACGTATAACAATATGAATATGGGGAATAGATATACTATCGAGCCTCTTTATATAACTGTAGTTATTATCAATGTATATGAAATATGTGTCCTTAATTAATAGTCTTTTATCTTAGTTTCTTAGTGATTAAGTAACCTAAAATTTGGTGACGGGAAAGAAGCAAAATATTGAAATTGTTTATATCATATATAACATATAACAATATGAATTTGGGGAATAGATATACTATCGAGCCTCTTTATATAACTTTAGTTATTACCAATGTATATGAAATATGTGTCATTAATTAATAGTCTTTTAACTTAGTTTCTTAGTGATAAAGTAACCTAAAATTTGGTGACGGGGAAGAAGCAAAATATTGAAATTGTTTATATCATATATAACATATAACAATATGAATATGGGGAATAGATATACTATCGAGCCTCTTTATATAATTGTAGTTATTATCAATGTATATGAAATATGTGTCATTAATTAATAGTCTTTTAACTTAGTTTCTTAGTGATAAAGTAACCTAAAATTTGGTGACGGGGAAGAAGCAAAATATTGAAATTGTTTATATCATATATAACATATAACAATATGAATATTGGGAATAAATATACTATCGAGCCTCTTTATATAATTTTAATTATTACCAATGCATATATAATGTGTGTCATTAAATAATAGTCGTTTAACATAGTTTCTTAATGAAGAAGTAACCTAAAATTTGCCGATGGGGAAGAAAAAAAATATTGAAATTGTTTATATCATATATAACATATAACAATATAAATATGGGGAATAGATATACTATCGAGCCTCTTTATATAATTGTAATTATTATCAATCTATATGAAATATGTGTCATTAATTAATAGTCTTTTATCTTAGTTTATTAGTGATGAAGTAACGTAAAATTTGCTGATGGGGAAGAAGAAAAATATTGAAATTGTTTGTATCATATATAACATATAACAATATGAATATGGGGAATAGATATACTATCGAGCCTCGTTATATAATTTTAATTATTACCAATGTATATGAAATATGTAACATTAAGTAATAGTCTTTTAACTTAGTTTCTTAACGATGAAGTAACCTAAAATTTGTTGATGGGGAAGAAGAAAAATATTCAAATTGTTTATATCATATATAATGTATAACAATATGAATATGGGGAATAGATATACTATCGAGCCTCTTTATATAACTGTAGTTATTATCAATGTATATGAAATATGTGTCGTTAATTAATAGTCTTTTATCTTAGTTTCTTAGTGATTAAGTAACCTAAAATTTGGTGACGGGAAAGAAGCAAAATATTGAAATTGTTTATATCATATATAACATATAACAATATGAATTTGGGGAATAGATATACTATCGAGCCTCTTTATATAACTTTAGTTATTACCAATGTATATGAAATATGTGTCATTAATTAATAGTCTTTTAACTTAGTTTCTTAGTGATAAAGTAACCTAAAATTTGGTGACGGGGAAGAAGCAAAATATTGAAATTGTTTATATCATATATAACATATAACAATATGAATATGGGGAATAGATATACTATCGAGCCTCTTTATATAACTTTAGTTATTATCAATGTATATGAAATATGTGTCATTAATTAATAGTCTTTTAACTTAGTTTCTTAGTGATAAAGTAACCTAAAATTTGGTGACGGGGAAGAAGCAAAATATTGAAATTGTTTATATCATATATAACATATAACAATATGAATATTGGGAATAAATATACTATCGAGTCTCTTTATATAATTTTAATTATTACCAATGCATATATAATATGTGTCATTAAATAATAGTCGTTTAACATAGTTTCTTAATGAAGAAGTAACCTAAAATTTGCCAATGGGGAAGAAAAAAAATATTGAAATTGTTTATATCATATATAACATATAACAATATAAATATGGGCAATAGATATACTATCGAGCCTCTTTATATAATTGTAATTATTATCAATCTATATGAAATATGTGTCATTAATTAATAGTCTTTTATCTTAGTTTATTAGTGATGAAGTAACGTAAAATTTGCTGATGGGGAAGAAGAAAAATATTGAAATTGTTTGTATCATATATAACATATAACAATATGAATATGGGGAATAGATATACTATCGAGCCTCGTTATATAATTTTAATTATTACCAATGTATATGAAATATGTAACATTAAGTAATAGTCTTTTAACTTAGTTTCTTAATGATGAAGTAACCTAAAATTTGTTGATGGGGAAGAAGAAAAATATTCAAATTGTTTATATCATATATAACGTATAACAATATGAATATGGGGAATAGATATACTATCGAGCCTCTTTATATAACTGTAGTTATTATCAATGTATATGAAATATGTGTCGTTAATTAATAGTCTTTTATCTTAGTTTCTTAGTGATTAAGTAACCTAAAATTTGGTGACGGGAAAGAAGCAAAATATTGAAATTGTTTATATCATATATAACATATAACAATATGAATTTGGGGAATAGATATACTATCGAGCCTCTTTATATAAGTTTAATTATTACCAATGTATATGAAATATGTGTCATTAATTAATAGTCTTTTAACTTAGTTTCTTAGTGATGAAGTAACCTAAAATTTGGTGACGGGGAAGAAGCAAAATATTGAAATTGTTTATATCATATATAACATATAACAATATGAATTTGGGGAATAGATATACTATCGAGCCTCTTTATATAAGTTTAGTTATTATCAATGTATATGAAATATGTGTCATTAATTAATAGTCTTTTAACTTAGTTTCTTAGTGATGACGTAACCTAAAATTTGGTGACGGGGAAGAAGCAAAATATTAAAATTGTTTATGTCATATATAACATATAACAATATAAATATGGGGAACAAATATACTATCGAGCCTCTTTATATAACTTTTGTAATTATTATCAATCTATATGAAATATGTGTCATTAATTAATAGTCTTTTATCTTAGTTTCTTAGTGATGAAGTAACGTAAAATTTGCTGATGGGGAAGAAGAAAAATATTGAAATTGTTTGTATCATATATAACATATAACAATATGAATATGGGGAATAGATATACTATCGAGCCTCGTTATATAATTTTAATTATTACCAATGTATATGAAATATGTAACATTAAGTAATAGTCTTTTAACTTAGTTTCTTTATGATGAAGTAACCTAAAATTTGCTGATGGGGAAGAAGAAAAATATTCAAATTGTTTATATCATATATAACGTATAACAATATGAATATGGGGAATAGATATACTATCGAGCCTCTTTATATAACTGTAGTTATTATCAATGTATATGAAATATGTGTCCTTAATTAATAGTCTTTTATCTTAGTTTCTTAGTGATTAAGTAACCTAAAATTTGGTGACGGGAAAGAAGCAAAATATTGAAATTGTTTATATCATATATAACATATAACAATATGAATTTGGGGAATAGATATACTATCGAGCCTCTTTATATAACTTTAGTTATTACCAATGTATATGAAATATGTGTCATTAATTAACAGTCTTTTAACTTAGTTTCTTAGTGATAAAGTAACCTAAAATTTGGTGACGGGGAAGAAGCAAAATATTGAAATTGTTTATATCATATATAACATATAACAATATGAATATGGGGAATAGATATACTATCGAGCCTCTTTATATAACTTTACTTATTATCAATGTATATGAAATATGTGTCATTAATTAATAGTCTTTTAACTTAGTTTCTTAGTGATGAAGTAACCTAAAATTTGGTGACGGGGAAAAAGCAAAATATTAAAATTGTTTATGTCATATATAACATATAACAATATAAATATGGGGAATAGATATACTATCGAGCCTCTTTATATAACTTTTGTTATTACCAATGTATATGAAACATTTTTCATTAATTAATAGTCTTTTAACTTATTTTCTTAGTGATGAAGAAACCTAAAATTTGGTGACGGGGAAGAAGCAAAATATTGAAATTGTTTATATCATATATAACATATAACAATATGAATATGGGGAATATATATACTATTGATCCTCTTTATATAACTTTACTTATTATCAACGTATATGAAATATGTGTCCTTAATTAATAGTCTTTTAACTGAGTTTCTTAGTGATGAAGTAAACTAAAATTTGGTGACGGGGAAGAAGCAAAATATTGAAATTGTTTATATCATATATAACATATAACAATATGAATATGGGGAATAGATATACTATCGAGCCTCTTTATATAACTTTACTTATTATCAATGTATATGAAATATGTGTCCTTAATTAATAGTCTTTTAACTTAGTTTCTTAGTGATGAAGTAACCTAAAATTTGGTGACGGGGAAGAAGCAAAATACTGAAATTGTTTATATCATATATAACATATAACAATATAAATATGGGGAATAGATATACTATCGAGCCTCTTTATATAACTTTACTTATTATCAATGTATATGAAATATGTGTCCTTAATTAATAGTCTTTTAACTTAGTTTCTTAGTGATGAAGTAACCTAAAATTTGGTGACGGGGAGGAAGCAAAATATTAAAATTGTTTATGTCATATATAACATATAACAATATAAATATGGGGAATAAATATACTATCGAGCCTCTTTATATAACTTTAGTTATTACCAATGTAATTGAAATATTTTTCATTTATTAATAGTCTTCTAACTTATTTTCTTAGTGATGAAGTAACCTAAAATTTGGTGACGGGGAAGAAGCAAAATATTGAAATTGTTTATATCATATATAACATATAACAATATGAATATGGGGAATAGGTATATTATTGATCCTCTTTATATAACTTTACTTATTATCAACGTATATGAAATATGTGTCCTTAATTAATAGTCTTTTAACTGAGTTTCTTAGTGATAAAGTAACCTAAAATTTGCTGACGGAAAAGAAGCAAAATATTGAAATTGTTTATATCATATATAACATATAACAATATAAATATGGGAATAGATATACTATCGAGCCTCTTTATATAATTGTAATTATTACCAATCTATATGAAATATGTGTCATTAATTAATAGTCTTTTAACTTATTTTCTTAGTGATGAAGTAACCTAAAATTTTGTGACGGGGAAGAAGCAAAATATTGAAATTGTTTATATCATATATAACATATAACAATATGAATATGGGGAATAGATATACTATCGAGCCTCTTGATATAATTGTAGTTATTATCAACGTATATGAAATATGTGTCCTTAAATAGTAGTCTTTTATCTTAGTTTCTTAGTGATTAAGTAACCTAAAATTTGGTGACGGGAAAGAAGTAAAATATTGAAATTGTTTATATCATATATAACATGTAACAATATAAATATGGGGAATAGATATACTATCGATCCTCTTTATATAACTTTACTTATTATCAATGTATATGAAATATGTGTCCTTAATTAATAGTCTTTTAACTTAGTTTCTTTGTGATGAAGTAACCTAAAATTTGGTGAAGGGGAAGAAGCAAAATATTAAAATTGTTTATGTCATATATAACATATAACAATATAAACATGGGGAATAAATATACTATCGAGCCTCTTTATATAACTTTAGTTATTACCAATGTATATGAAATATTTGTCATTAATTAATAGTCTTTTAACTTATTTTCTTAGTGAGGAAGTAACCTAAAATTTGGTGACGGGGAAGAAGCAAAATATTGAAATTGTTTATATCATATATAACATATAACAATATGAATATGGGGAATAGATATACTATTGATCCTCTTTATATAACTTTACTTATTATCAACGTATATGAAATATGTGTCCTTAATTAATAGTCTTTTAACTGAGTTTCTTAGTGATGAAGTAAACTAAAATTTGGTGACGGGGAAGAAGCAAAATATTGAAATTGTTTATATCATATATAACATATAACAATATGAATATGGGGAATAGATATACTATCGAGCCTCTTTATATAACTTTACTTATTATCAATGTATATGAAATATGTGTCCTTAATTAATAGTCTTTTAACTTAGTTTCTTAGTGATGAAGTAACCTAAAATTTGGTGACGGGGAAGAAGCAAAATACTGAAATTGTTTATATCATATATAACATATAACAATATAAATATGGGGAATAGATATACTATCGAGCCTCTTTATATAATTTTACTTATTATCAATGTATATGAAATATGTGTCCTTAAATAATAGTCTTTTAACTTAGTTTCTTAGTGATGAAGTAACCTAAAATTTGGTGACGGGGAGGAAGCAAAATATTAAAATTGTTTATGTCATATATAACATATAACAATATAAATATGGGGAATAAATATACTATCGAGCCTCTTTATATAACTTTAGTTATTACCAATGTAAATGAAATATTTTTCATTTATTAATAGTCTTCTAACTTATTTTCTTAGTGATGAAGTAACCTAAAATTTGGTGACGGGGAAGAAGCAAAATATTGAAATTGTTTATATCATATATAACATATAACAATATGAATATGGGGAATAGGTATATTATTGATCCTCTTTATATAACTTTACTTATTATCAACGTATATGAAATATGTGTCCTTAATTAATAGTCTTTTAACTGAGTTTCTTAGTGATAAAGTAACCTAAAATTTGCTGACGGAAAAGAAGCAAAATATTGAAATTGTTTATATCATATATAACATATAACAATATAAATATGGGAATAGATATACTATCGATCCTCTTTATATAATTGTAATTATTACCAATCTATATGAAATATGTGTCATTAATTAATAGTCTTTTAACTTATTTTCTTAGTGATGAAGTAACCTAAAATTTTGTGACGGGGAAGAAGCAAAATATTGAAATTGTTTATATCATATATAACATATAACAATATGAATATGGGGAATAGATATACTATCGAGCCTCTTGATATAATTATAGTTATTATCAACGTATATGAAATATGTGTCCTTAAATAGTAGTCTTTTATCTTAGTTTCTTAGTGATTAAGTAACCTAAAATTTGGTGACGGGAAAGAAGTAAAATATTGAAATTGTTTATATCATATATAACATGTAACAATATAAATATGGGGAATAGATATACTATCGAGCCTCTTTATATAACTTTACTTATTATCAATGTATATGAAATATGTGTCCTTAATTAATAGTCTTTTAACTTAGTTTCTTTGTGATGAAGTAACCTAAAATTTGGTGAAGGGGAAGAAGCAAAATATTAAAATTGTTTATGTCATATATAACATATAACAATATAAACATGGGGAATAAATATACTATCGAGCCTCTTTATATAACTTTAGTTATTACCAATGTATATGAAATATTTGTCATTAATTAATAGTCTTTTAACTTATTTTCTTAGTGAGGAAGTAACCTAAAATTTGGTGACGGGGAAGAAGCAAAATATTGAAATTGTTTATATCATATATAACATGTAACAATATAAATATGGGGAATAGATATACTATCGAGCCTCTTTATATAATCGTAGTTATTATCAATGTATATGAAATATGTGTCATTAATTAATAGTCTTTTAACTTAGTTTCTTAGTGATGAAGTAACCTAAAATTTGGTGACGGGGAAGAAGCAAAATATTGAAATTGTTTATATCATATATAACATATAACAATATGAATATTGGGAATAAATATACTATCGAGCCTCTTTATATAATTTTAATTATTACCAATGCATATATAATATGTATCATTAAATAATAGTCGTTTAACATAGTTTCTTAATGAAGAAGTAACCTAAAATTTGCCGATGGGGAAGAAGAAAAATATTGAAATTGTTTATATCATATATAACATATAACAATATAAATATGGGGAATAGATATACTATCGAGCCTCTTTATATAATTGTAATTATTATCAATCTATATGAAATATGTGTCATTAATTAATAGTCTTTTATCTTAGTTTCTTAGTGATGAAGTAACCTAAAATTTGCTGATGGGGAAGAAGAAAAATATTGAAATTGTTTGTATCATATATAACATATAACAATATGAATATGGGGAATAGATATACTATCGAGCCTCTTTATATAACTGTAGTTATTATCAATGTATATGAAATATGCGTCCTTAGTTAATAGTCTTTTATCTTAGTTTCTTAGTGATTAAGTAACCTAAAATTTGGTGACGGGAAAGAAGCAAAATATTGAAATTGTTTATATCATATATAACATATAACAATATGAATTTGGGGAATAGATATTCTATCGAGCCTCTTTATATAACTTTAGTTATTATCAATGTATATGAAATATGTGTTATTAATTAATAGTCTTTTAACTTAGTTTCTTAGTGATAAAGTAACCTAAAATTTGGTGACGGGGAAGAAGCAAAATATTGAAATTGTTTATATCATATATAACATATAACAATATGAATATGGGGAATAGATATACTATCGAGCCTCTTTATATAACTTTACTTATTATCAATGTATATGAAATATGTGTCATTAATTAATAGTCTTTTAACTTAGTTTCTTAGTGATGAAGTAACCTAAAATTTGGTGACGGGGAAGAAGCAAAATACTGAAATTGTTTATATCATATATAACATATAACAATTTGAATATGGGGAATAGATATACTATCGAGCCTCTTTATATAACTTTACTTATTATCAATGTATATGAAATATGTGACCTTTATTAATAGTCTTTTAACTTATTTTCTTAGTGATGAAGTAACCTAAAATTTGGTTACGGGGAAGAAGCAAAATATTAAAATTGTTTATGTCATATATAACATATAACAATATAAATATGGGGAATAAATATACTATCGAGCCTCTTTATATAACTTTAGTTATTACCAATGTATATGAAACATTTTTCATTAATTAATAGTCTTTTAACTTATTTTCTTAGTGATGAAGTAACCTAAAATTTGGTGACGGGGAACAAGCAAAATATTGAAATTGTTTATATCATATATAACATATAACAATATGAATATGTGTAATAGATATACTATTGATCCTCTTTATATAACTTTACTTATTATCAACGTATATGAAATATGTGTCCTTAATTAATAGTCTTTTAACTGAGTTTCTTAGTGATAAAGTAACCTAAAATTTGGTGACGGAAAAGAAGCAAAATATTGAAATTGTTTATATCATATATAACATATAACAATATAAATATGAGAATAGATATACTATCGAGCCTCTTTATATAATTGTAATTATTACCAATCTATAAGAAATATGTGTTATTAATTAATAGTCTTTTAACTTAGTTTCTTAGTGATGAAGTAACCTAAAATTTGGTGACGGGGAAGAAGCAAAATATTGAAATTGTTTATATCATATATAACATATAACAATATGAATATGGGGAATAGATATACTATCGAGCCTCTTTATATAACTTTACTTATTATCAATGTATATGAAATATGTGTCATTAATTAATAGTCTTTTAACTTAGTTTCTTAGTGATGAAGTAACCTAAAATTTGGTGACGGGGAAGAAGCAAAATACTGAAATTGTTTATATCTTATATAACATATAACAAAATAAATATGGGGAATAGATATACTATCGAGCCTCTTTATATAACTTTACTTATTATCAATGTATATGAAATATGTGTCCTTAATTAATAGTCTTTTAACTTAGTTTCTTAGTGATGAAGTAACCTAAAATTTGGTGACGGGGAGGAAGCAAAATATTACAATTGTTTATGTCATATATAACATATAACAATATAAATATGGGGAATAAATATACTATCGAGCCTCTTTATATAACATTAGTTATTACCAATGCAAATGAAATATTTTTCATTAATTAACAGTCTTCTAACTTATTTTCTTAGTGATGAAGTAACCTAAAATTTGGTGACGGGGAAGAAGCAAAATATTGAAATTGTTTATATCATATATAACATATAACAATATGAATATGGGGAATAGGTATATTATTGATCCTATTTATATAACTTTACTTATTATCAACGTATATGAAATATGTGTCCTTAATTAATAGTCTTTTAACTGAGTTTCTTAGTGATAAAGTAACCTAAAATTTGGTGACGGAAAAGAAGCAAAATATTGAAATTGTTTATATCATATATAACATATAACAATATAAATATGGGAATAGATATACTATCGAGCCTCTTTATATAATTGTAATTATTACCAATCTATATGAAATATGTGTCATTAATTAATAGTCTTTTAACTTAGTTTCTTAGTGATGAAGTAACCTAAAATTTGGTGACGGGGAAGAAGCAAAATATTGAAATTGTTTATATCATATATAACATATAACAATATGAATATGGGGAATAGATATACTATCGAGCCTCTTGATATAATTGTAGTTATTATCAATGTATATGAAATATGTGTCCTTAATTAGTAGTCTTTTAACTTAGTTTCTTAGTGAAGAGTTAACCTAAAATTTGGTGACGGGGAAGAAACAAAATATTGAAATTGTTTATATCATATATAACATATAACAATATGAATATGGGGAATAGATATACTATCGAGCCTTTTTATATAACTTTAGTTATTATCAATGTATATGAAATATGTGTCCTTAATTAATAGTCTTTTATCTTAGTTTCTTAGTGATGAACTAACCTAAAATTTGGTGACGGGGAAGAAGCAAAATATTAAAATTGTTTATGTCATATATAACATATAACAATATAAATATGAGGAATAAATATACTATCGAGCCTCTTTATATAACTTTAGTTATTACCAATGTATATGATATATTTGTCATTAATTAATAGTCTTTTAACTTAGTTTCTTAGTGATGAAGTAACCTAAAATTTGGTGACGGGGAAGAAGCAAAATATTGAAATTGTTTATATCATATATAACATATAACAATATGAATATGGGGAATAGATATACTATTGATCCTAATTTTATAACTTTATTTATTATCAAGGTATATGAAATATATGTCCTTAATTAATAGTCTTTTAACTGAGTTTTTTAGTGATAAAGTAAACTAAAATTTGGTGACGGAAAAGAAGCAAAATATTGAAATTGTTTATATCATATATAACATATAACAATATAAATATGGGGAATAGATATACTATCGAGCCTCGTTATATAATTTTAATTATTACCAATGTATATGAAATATGTGTCATTAAGTAATAGTCTTTTAACTTAGTTTCTTAATGATGAAGTAACCTAAAATTTGCTGATGGGGAAGAAGAAAAATATTGAAATTGTTTATATCATATATAATGTATAACAATATGAATATGGGGAATAGATATACTATCGAGGCTCCTTATATAGTTGTAGTTATTATCAATGTATATGAAATATGTGTTCTTAATTAATAGTCTTTTATCTTAGTTTCTTAGTGATGAAGTAACCTAAAATTTGCTGACGGGAAAGAAGCAAAATATTGAAATTGTTTATATCATATATAACATATAACAATATGAATTTGGGGAATAGATATACTATCGAGCCTCTTTATATAACTTTAGTTATTACCAATGTATATGAAATATGTGTCATTAATTAATAGTCTTTTAACTTAGTTTCTTACTGATGAAATAACCTAAAATTTGGTGATGGGAAAGAAGCAAAATATTCAAATTGTTTATATCATATATAACATATAACAATATGAATATGGGGAATAGATATACTATCGAGCCTCTTGATATAATTGTAGTTATTATCAATGTATATGAAATATGTGTCATTAATTAATAGTCTTTTAACTTATTTTCTTAGTGATGAAGTAACCTAAAATTTGGTGACGGGGAAGAAGCAAAATATTGAAATTGTTTATATCATATATAACATATAACAATATGAATATGGGGAAAAGATATACTATCGATCCTCTTTATATAACTTTATTTATTATCAATGTAAATAAAATATGTGTCCTTAATTAATAGTCTTTTAACTGAGTTTCTTTGTGATGAAGTAACCTAAAATTTGGTGACGGGGAAGAAGCAAAATATTAAAATTGTTTATATCATATATAACGTATAACAATATGAATATGGGGAATAGATATACTATCGAGCCTCTTGATATAATTGTAGTTATTATCAATGTATATGAAATATGTGTCCTTAATTAATAGTCTTTTATCTTAGTTTCTTAGTGATTAAGTAACCTAAAATTTGGTGACGGAGAAGAAGCAAAATATTGAAATTGTTTATATCATATATAACATGTAACAATATAAATATGGGGAATAGATATACTATCGAGCCTCTTTATCTAACTTTAGTTATTACCAATGTATATGAAATATGTGTCATTAATTAATAGTCTTTTAACTTAGTTTCTTAGTGATGAAGTAACCTAAAATTTGGTGACGGGGAAGAAGCAAAATATTGAAATTGTTTATTTCATATATAAGATGTAACAATATAAATATGGGGAATAGATATACTATCGAGCCTCTTGATATAATTGTAGTTATTATCAATGTATATGAAATATGTGTCCTTAATTAGTAGTCTTTCATCTTAGTTTCTTAGTTAATAAGTTACCTAAAATTTGGTGATGGGGAAAAAGAAAAATATTGAAATTGTTTATATTATATATAACATATAACAATATGAATATGGGGAATAGATATACTATCGAGCCTCGTTATATAATTTTAATTATTATCAATGTATATGAAATATGTGTCCTTAATTAATAGTCTTTTAACTTAGTTTCTTAGTGATGAACTAACCTAAAATTTTGTGACGGGGAAGAAGCAAAATACTGAAATTGTTTATATCATATATAACATATAACAATATAAATATGGGAATAAATTTACTATCGAGCCTCTTTATATAACTTTAGTTATTACCAATGTATATGAAATATTTGTCATTAATTAATAGTCTTTTAACTTAGTTTCTTAGTGATTAAGTAACCTAAAATTTGGTGACGGGGAAGAAGCAAAATATTGAAATTGTTTTTATCATTGTAGTTATTATCAATGTATATGAAATATGTGTCATTAAATAATAGTCGTTTAACTTAGTTTTTTAATGAAGAAGTAACCTAAAATTTGGTGACGTGGAAGAAGAAAAATATTGAAATTGTTTATATCATTGTAGTTATTATCAATGTATATGAAATATGTGTCCTTAATTAATAGTCTTTTAACTTAGTTTCTTAGTGATGAAGTAACCTAAAATTTTGTGACGGGGAAGAAGCAAAATACTGAAATTGTTTATATCATATATAACATATAACAATATAAATATGGGAATAAATTTACTATCGAGCCTCTTTATATAACTTTAGTTATTACCAATGTATATGAAATATTTGTCATTAATTAATAGTCTTTTAACTTAGTTTCTTAGTGATTAAGTAACCTAAAATTTGGTGACGGGGAAGAAGCAAAATATTGAAATTGTTTATATCATATATAACATATAACAATATGAATATGGGGAATAGATATACTATCGATCCTCTTGATATAATTGTAGTTATTATCAATGTATATGAAATATGTGTCCTTAATTAATAGTCTTTTATCTTAGTTTGTTAGTGATTAAGTAACCTAAAATTTGGTGACGGGAAAGAAGCAAAATATTGAAATTGTTTATATCATATATAACATATAACAATATGAATATTGGGAATAAATATACTATCGAGCCTCTTTATATAACTTTAGTTATTACCAATGTATATGAAATATGTGTCATTAATTAATAGTCTTTTAACTTAGTTTCTTAGTGATGAAATAACCTAAAATTTGGTGATGGGGAAGAAGCAAAATATTCAAATTGTTTATATCATATATAACATATAACAATATGAATATGGGGAATAGATATACTATCGAGCCTCTTGATATAATTGTAGTTATTATCAATGTATATGAAATATGTGTCATTTAATAATAGTTTTTTAACTTATTTTCTTAGTGATGAAGTAACCTAAAATTTGGTGACGGGGAAGAAGCAAAATATTGAAATTGTTTATATCATATATAACATATAACAATATGAATATGGGGAAAAGATATACTATCGATCCTCTTTATATAACTTTATTTATTATCAATGTAAATGAAATATGTGTCCTTAATTAATAGTCTTTTAACTGAGTTTCTTTGTGATGAAGTAACCTAAAATTTGGTGACGGGGAAGAAGCAAAATATTAAAATTGTTTATATCATATATAACGTATAACAATATGAATATGGGGAATAGATATACTATCGAGCCTCTTGATATAATTGTAGTTATTATCAATGTATATGAAATATGTGTCCTTAATTAATAGTCTTTTATCTTAGTTTCTTAGTGATTAAGTAACCTAAAATTTGGTGACGGAGAAGAAGCAAAATATTGAAATTGTTTATATCATATATAACATATAACAATATGAATTTGGGGAATAGATATACTATCGAGCCTCTTTATATAACTTTAGTTATTACCAATGTATATGAAATATGTGTCATTAATTAATAGTCTTTTAACTTAGTTTCTTAGTGATAAAGTAACCTAAAATTTGGTGACGGGGAAGAAGCAAAATATTGAAATTGTTTATATCATATATAACATATAACAATATGAATATGGGGAATAGATATACTATCGAGCCTCTTTATATAACTTTACTTATTATCAATGTATATGAAATATGTGTCATTAATTAATAGTCTTTTAACTTAGTTTCTTAGTGATGAAGTAACCTAAAATTTGGTGACGGGGAAGAAGCAAAATACTGAAATTGTTTATATCATATATAACATATAACAAAATAAATATGGGGAATAGATATAATATCGAGCCTCTTTATATAACTTTACTTATTATCAATGTATATGAAATATGTGTCCTTAATTAATAGTCTTTTAACTTAGTTTCTTAGTGATGAAGTAACCTAAAATTTGGTGACGGGGAGGAAGCAAAATATTACAATTGTTTATGTCATATATAACATATAACAATATAAATATGGGGAATAAATATACTATCGAGCCTCTTTATATAAATTTAGTTATTACCAATGTAAATGAAATATTTTTCATTAATTAATAGTCTTCTAACTTATTTTCTTAGTGATGAAGTAACCTAAAATTTGGTGACGGGGAAGAAGCAAAATATTGAAATTGTTTATATCATATATAACATATAACAATATGAATATGGGGAATAGGTATATTATTGATCCTCTTTATATAACTTTACTTATTATCAACGTATATGAAATATGTGTCCTTAATTAATAGTCTTTTAACTGAGTTTCTTAGTGATAAAGTAACCTAAAATTTGGTGACGGAAAAGAAGCAAAATATTGAAATTGTTTATATCATATATAACATATAACAATATAAATATGGGAATAGATATACTATCGAGCCTCTATATATAATTGTAATTATTACCAATCTATATGAAATATGTGTCATTAATTAATAGTCTTTTAACTTAGTTTCTTAGTGATGAAGTAATCTAAAATTTGGTGACGGGGAAGAAGCAAAATATTGAAATTGTTTATATCATATATAACATATAACAATATGAATATGGGGAATAGATATACTATCGAGCCTCTTGATATAATTATAGTTATTATCAACGTATATGAAATATGTGTCCTTAAGTAGTAGTCTTTTATCTAAGTTTCTTAGTGATTAAGTAACCTAAAATTTGGTGACGGGAAAGAAGCAAAATATTGAAATTGTTTATATCATATATAACATGTACCAATATAAATATGGGGAATAGATATACTATCGAGCCTCTTTATATAACTTTAGTTATTACCAATGTATATGAAATATGTGTCATTAATTAATAGTCTTTTAACTTAGTTTCTTAGTGATGAAGTAACCTAAAATTTGGTGATGGAGAAGAAGCAAAATATTGAAATTGTTTATATCATATATAACATATAGCAATATAAATATGGGGAATAGATATACTATCGAGCCTCTTGATATAATTGTAGTTATTATCAATGTATATGAAATATGTGTCCTTAATTAGTAGTCTTTTATCTTAGTTTCTTTGTGAATAAGTAACCTAAAATTTGGTGATGGGGAAGAAGAAAAATATTGAAATTGTTTATATCATATATAACATATAACAATATGAATATGTGGAATAGATATACTATCGAGCCTCTTTATATAATTGTAATTATTATCAATCTATATGAAATATGTGTCATTAATTAATAGTCTTTTATCTTAGTTTCTTAGTGATGAAGTAACCTAAAATTTGCTGATGGGGAAGAAGAAAAAGATTGAAATTGTTTATATTATATATAACATATAACAATATGAATATGGGGAATAGATATACTATCGAGCCTCGTTATATAATTTTAATTATTACCAATGTATATGTAATATGTGTCATTAAGTAATAGTCTTTTAACTTAGTTTCTTAGTGATGAAGTAACCTAAAATTTGGTGACGGGGAAGAAGCAAAATATTGAAATTGTTTATATCATATATAACATATAACAATTTGAATATGGGGAATAGATATACTATCAAGCCTCTTTATATAACTTTAGTTATTATCAATGTATATGAAATATGTGTCCTTAATTAATAGTCTTTTAACTTAGTTTCTTAGTGAAGATGTAACCTAAAATTTGGTGACGGGGAAGAAACAAAATATTGAAATTGTTTATATCATATATAACATATAACAATATGAATATGGGGAATAGATATACTATCGAGCCTTTTTATATAACTTTAGTTATTATCAATGTATATGAAATATGTGTCCTTAATTAATAGTCTTTTAACTTAGTTTCTTAGTGATGAACTAACCTAAAATTTGGTGACGGGGAAGAAGCAAAATATTAAAATTGTTTATGTCATATATAACATATAACAATATAAATATGAGGAATAAATATACTATCGAGCCTCTTTATATAACTTTAGTTATTACCAATGTATATGATATATTTGTCATTAATTAATAGTCTTTTAACTTAGTTTCTTAGTGATGAAGTAACCTAAAATTTGGTGATGGGGAAGAAGCAAAATATTGAAATTGTTTATATCATATATAACATATAACAATATGAATATGGGGAATAGATATACTATTGATCCTAATTATATAACTTTATTTATTATCAAGGTATATGAAATATATGTCCTTAATTAATAGTCTTTTAACTGAGTTTTTTAGTGATAAAGTAAACTAAAATTTGGTGACGGAAAAGAAGCAAAATATTGAAATTGTTTATATCATATATAACATATAACAATATAAATATGGGGAATAGATATACTATCGAGCCTCGTTATATAATTTTAATTATTACCAATGTATATGAAATATGTGTCATTAAGTAATAGTCTTTTAACTTAGTTTCTTAATGATGAAGTAACCTAAAATTTGCTGATGGGGAAGAAGAAAAATATTGAAATTGTTTATATCATATATAATGTATAACAATATGAATATGGGGAATAGATATACTATCGAGGCTCCTTATATAATTGTAGTTATTATCAATATATATGAAATATGTGTTCTTAATTAATAGTCTTTCATCTTAGTTTCTTAGTGATGAAATAACCTAAAATTTGCTGACGGGAAAGAAGCAAAATATTGAAATTGTTTATATCATAAATAACATATAACAATATGAATTTGGGGAATAGATATACTATCGAGCCTCTTTATATAACTTTAGTTATTACCAATGTATATGAAATATCATATATAACATATAATAATATAAATATGGGGAATAGATATACTATCGAGCCTCTTGATATAATTGAAGTTATTATCAATGTATATGAAATATGTGTCATTAATTAATAGTCTTTTAACTAATTTTCTTAGTGATGAAGTAACCTAAAATTTGGTGACGGGGAAGAAGCAAAATATTGAAATTGTTTATATCATATATAACATATAACAATATGAATATGGGGAAAGATATACTATCGAGCCTCTTGATATAATTGTAGTTATTATCAATGTATATGAAATATGTGTCCTTAATTAATAGTCTTTTATCTTAGTTTCTTAGTGATTAAGTAACCTAAAATTTGGTGACGGAGAAGAAGCAAAATATTGAAATTGTTTATATCATATATAACATGTAACAATATAAATATGGGGAATAGATATACTATCGAGCCTCTTTATCTAACTTTAGTTATTACCAATGTATATGAAATATGTGTCATTAATTAATAGTCTTTTAACTTAGTTTCTTAGTGATGAAGTAACCTAAAATTTGGTGACGGGGAAGAAGCAAAATATTGAAATTGTTTATTTCATATATAAGATGTAACAATATAAATATGGGGAATAGATATACTATCGAGCCTCTTGATATAATTTTAGTTATTATCAATGTATATGAAATATGTGTCCTTAATTAGTAGTCTTTCATCTTAGTTTCTTAGTGAATAAGTTACCTAAAATTTGGTGATGGGGAAGAAGAAAAATATTGAAATTATTTATATCATATATAACATATAACAATATGAATATGGGGAATAGATATACTATCGAGCCTCTTTATATAATTGTAATTATTATCAATCTATATGAAATATGTGTCATTAATTAATAGTCTTTTGTCTTAGTTTCTTAGTGATGAAGTAACATAAAATTTGCTGATGGGGAAGAAGAAAAATATTGAAATTGTTTATATTATATATAACATATAACAATATGAATATGGGGAATAGATATACTATCGAGCCTCGTTATATAATTTTAATTATTACCAATGTATATGAAATATGTGTCCTTAATTAATAGTCTTTTAACTTAGTTTCTTAGTGATGAACTAACCTAAAATTTTGTGACGGGGAAGAAGCAAAATACTGAAATTGTTTATATCATATATAACATATAACACTATAAATATGGGAATAAATTTACTATCGAGCCTCTTTATATAACTTTAGTTATTACCAATGTATATGAAATATTTGTCATTAATTAATAGTCTTTTAACTTAGTTTCTTAGTGATTAAGTAACCTAAAATTTGGTGACGGGGAAGAAGCAAAATATTGAAATTGTTTATATCATTGTAGTTATTATCAATGTATATGAAATATGTGTCATTAAATAATAGTCGTTTAACTTAGTTTTTTAATGAAGAAGTAACCTAAAATTTGGTGACGTGGAAGAAGAAAAATATTGAAATTGTTTATATCATTGTAGTTATTATCAATGTATATGAAATATGTGTCCTTAATTAATAGTCTTTTAACTTAGTTTCTTAGTGATGAAGTAACCTAAAATTTTGTGATGGGGAAGAAGCAAAATACTGAAATTGTTTATATCATATATAACATATAACAATATAAATATGGGAATAAATTTACTATCGAGCCTCTTTATATAACTTTAGTTATTACCAATGTATATGAAATATTTGTTTTTAATTAGTAGTCATTTAACTTAGTTTCTTAGTGATTAAGTAACCTAAAATTTGGTGACGGGGAAGAAGCAAAATATTGAAATTGTTTATATCATATATAACATATAACAATATGAATATCGGGAATAGATATACTATCGATCCTCTTGATATAATTGTAGTTATTATCAATGTATATGAAATATGTGTCCTTAATTAATAGTCTTTTATCTTAGTTTGTTAGTGATTAAGTAACCTAAAATTTGGTGACGGGAAAGAAGCAAAATATTGAAATTGTTTATATCATATATAACATATAACAATATGAATATTGAGAATAAATATACTATCGAGCCTCTTTATATAATTTTAATTATTACCAATGCATATATAATATGTGTCATTAAATAATAGTCGTTTAACATAGTTTCTTAATGAAGAAGTAACCTAAAATTTGCCGATGAGGAAGAAGAAAAATATTGAAATTGTTTATCTCATATATAACATATAACAATATAAATATGGGGAATAGATATACTATCGAGCCTCTTTATATAATTGTAATTATTATCAATCTATATGAAATATGTGTCATTAATTAATAGTCTTTTATCTTAGTTTCTTAGTGATGAAGTAACCTAAAATTTGCTGATGGGGAAGAAGAAAAATATTGAAATTGTTTGTATCATATATAACATATAACAATATGAATATGGGGAATAGATATACTATTGAGCCTCGTTATATAATTTTAATTATTACCAATGTATATGAAATATGTGTTATTAAGTAATAGTCTTTTAACTTAGTTTCTTAATGATGAAGTAACCTAAAATTTGCTGATGGGGAAGAAGAAAAATATTCAAATTGTTTATATCATATATAACGTATAACAATATGAATATGGGGAATAGATATACTATCGAGCCTCTTTATATAAATTTACTTATTATCAATGTATATGAAATATGTGTCCTTAATTAATAGTCTTTTAACTTAGTTTCTTAGTGATGAAGTAACCTAAAATTTGGTGACGGGGAAGAAGCAAAATATTAAAATTGTTTATGTCATATATAACATATAACAATATAAACATGGGGAATAAATATACTATCGAGCCTCTCTATATAACTTTAGTTATTACCAATGTATATGAAATATTTGTCATTAATTAATAGTCTTTTAACTTATTTTCTTAGTGAGGAAGTAACCTAAAATTTGGTGACGGGAAAGAAGCAAAATATTGAAATTGTTTATATCATATATAACATATAACAATATGAATATCGGGAATAGATATACTATTGATCCTCTTTATATAACTTTATTTATTATCAACGTATATGAAATATGTGTCCTTAATTAATAGTCTTTTAACTGAGTTTCTTAGTGATAAAGTAACCTAAAATATGGTGACAGAAAAGAAGCAAAATATTGAAATTGTTTATATCATATATAACATATAACAATATAAATATGGGAATACATATATTATCGAGCCTCTTTATATAATTGTAATTATTACCAATCTATATGAAATATGTGTCATTAATTAATAGTCTTTTAACTTAGTTTCTTAGTTATGAAGTAACCTAAAATTTGGTGACGGGGAAGAAGCAAAATATTGAAATTGTTTATATCATATATAACATATAACAATATGAATATGGGTAATAGATATACTATCGAGCCTCTTGATATAATTGTAGTTATTATCAACGTATATGAAATATGTGTCCTTAATTAGTAGTCTTTTATCTTAGTTTCTTAGTGATTAAGTAACCTAAAATTTGGTGACGGGAAAGAAGCAAAATATCGAAATTGTTTATATCATATATAACATGTAACAATATAAATATGGGGAATAGATATACTCCCGAGCCTCTTTATATAATTGTAGTTATTATCAATGTATATGAAATATGTGTCACTAATTAATAGTCTTTTAACTTAGTTTCTTAGTGATGAAGTAACCTAAAATTTGGTGATGGGCAAGAAGCAAAATATTGAAATTGTTTATATCATATATAACATATAACAATATGAATATTGGGAATAAATATACTATCGAGCCTCTTTATATAATTTTAACTATTACCAATGCATATATAATATGTGTCACTAAATAATAGTCGTTTAACATAGTTTCTTAATGAAGAAGTAACCTAAAATTTGCCGATGGGGAAGAAGAAAAATATTGAAATTGTTTATATCATATATAACATATAACAATATAAATATGGGGAATATATATATACTATCGAGCCTCTTTATATAATTGTAATTATTTTCAATCTATATGAAATATGTGTCATTAATTAATAGTCTTTTATCTTAGTTTCTTAGTGATGAAGTAACCTAAAATTTGCTGATGGGGAAGAAGAAAAATATTGAAATTGTTTGTATCATATATAACATATAACAATATGAATATGGGGAATAGATATACTATCGAGCCTCGTTATATAATTTTAATTATTACCAATGTATATGAAATATGTGTCCTTAATTAATAGTCTTTTAACTTAGTTTCTTAATGATGAAGTAACCTAAAATTTGCTGATGGGGAAGAAAAAAAATATTCAAATTGTTTATATCATATATAACGTATAACAATATGAATATGGGGAATAGATATACTATCGAGCCTCTTTATATAAGTGTAGTTATTATCAATGTATATGAAATATGTGTCCTTAATTAATAGTCTTTTATCTTAGTTTCTTAGTGATTAAGTAACCTAAAATTTGGTGACGGGAAAGACGCAAAATATTGAAATTGATTATATCATATATAACATATAAAAATATTAATTTGGGGAATAGATATACTATCGATCTCTTTATATAACTTTAGTTATTACCTATGTATATGAAATATGTGTCATTAATTAATAGTCTTTTAACTTAGTTTCTTAGTGATGAAGTAACCTAAAATTTGGTGACGGGGAAGAAGCAAAATACTAAAATTGTTTATATCATATATAACATATAACAATATGAATATGGGGAATAGATATACTATCGAGCCTCTTTATCTAACTTTACTTATTACCAATGTATATGAAATATGTGTCATTAATTAATAGTCTTTTAACTTAGTTTCTTAGTGATGAAGTAACCTAAAATTTAGTGACAGGGAAGAAGCAAAATATTGAAATTGTTTATTTCATATATAAGATGTAACAATATAAATATGGGGAATAGATATACTATCGAGCCTCTTGATATAATTGTAGTTATTATCAACGTATATGAAATATGTGTCCTTAATTAGTAGTCTTTTATCTTAGTTTCTTAGTGATTAAGTAACCTAAAATTTGGTGACGGGAAAGAAGCAAAATATTGAAATTGTTTATATCATATATAACATGTAACAATATAAATATGGGGAATAGATATACTCCCGAGCCTCTTTATATAATTGTAGTTATTATCAATGTATATGAAATATGTGTCACTAATTAATAGTCTTTTAACTTAGTTTCTTAGTGATGAAGTAACCTAAAATTTGGTGATGGGGAAGAAGCAAAATATTGAAATTGTTTATATCATATATAACATATAACAATATGAATATTGGGAATAAATATACTATCGAGCCTCTTTATATAATTTTAATTATTACCAATGCATATATAGTATGTGTCATTAAATAATAGTCGTTTAACATGGTTTCTTAATGAAGAAGTAACCTAAAATTTGCCGATGGGGAAGAAGAAAAATATTGAAATTGTTTATATCATATATAACATATAACAATATAAATATGGGGAATATATATATACTATCGAGCCTCTTTATATAATTGTAATTATTATCAATCTATATGAAATATGTGTCATTAATTAATAGTCTTTTATCTTAGTTTCTTAGTGATGAAGTAACCTAAAATTTGCTGATGGGAAAAAGGAAAATATTGAAATTGTTTGTATCATATATAACATATAACAATATGAATATGGGGAATAGATATACTATCTAGCCTCGTTATATAATTTTAATTATTACCAATGTATATGAAATATGTAACATTAAGTAATAGTCTTTTAACTTAGTTTCTTAATGATGAATTAACCTAAAATTTGCTGATGGGGAAGAAGAAAAATATTCAAATTGTTTATATCATATATAACGTATAACAATATGAATATGGGGAATAGATATACTATCGAGCCTCTTTATATAAGTGTAGTTATTATCAATGTATATGAAATATGTGTCCTTAATTAATAGTCTTTTATCTTAGTTTCTTAGTGATTAAGTAACCTAAAATTTGGTGACGGGAAAGAAGCAAAATATTGAAATTGTTTATATCATATATAACATATAAAAATATTAATTTGGGGAATAGATATACTATCGATCTCTTTATATAACTTTAGTTATTACCTATGTATATGAAATATGTGTCATTAATTAATAGTCTTTTAACTTAGTTTCTTAGTGATGAAGTAACCTAAAATTTGGTGATGGGGAAGAAGCAAAATATTGAAATTTTTTATATCATATATAACATATAACAATATGAATATGGGGAATAGATATATTATCGAGCCTCTTTATATAAATTTACTTATTATCAATGTATATGAAATATGTGTTATTAATTAATAGTCTTTTAACTTAGTTTATTAGTGATGAAGTAACCTAAAATTTAGTGACGGGGAAGAAGCAAAATACTAAAATTGTTTATATCATATATAACATATAACAATATGAATATGGGGAATAGATATACTATCGAGCCTCTTTATATAATTGTAGTTATTATCAATGTATATGAAATATGTGTCCTTAATTAATAGTCTTTTATCTTAGTTTCTTAGTGATTAAGTAACCTAAAATTTAGTGACGGGGAAGAAGCAAAATACTAAAATTGTTTATATCATATATAACATATAACAATATGAATATTGGGAATAGATATACTATCGAGCCTCTTGATATAATTGTAGTTATTATCAATGTATATGAAATATGTGTCCCTAATTAATAGTCTTTTATCTTAGTTTCTTAGTGATTAAGTAACCTAAAATTTGGTGACGGAGAAGAAGCAAAATATTGAAATTGTTTATATCATATATAACATGTAACAATATAAATATGGGGAATAGATATACTATCGAGCCTCTTTATCTAACTTTAGTTATTACCAATGTATATGAAATATGTGTCATTAATTAATAGTCTTTTAACTTAGTTTCTTAGTGATGAAGTAACCTAAAATTTAGTGACAGGGAAGAAGCAAAATATTGAAATTGTTTATTTCATATATAAGATGTAACAATATAAATATGGGGAATAGATATACTATCGAGCCTCTTGATATAATTGTAGTTATTATCAACGTATATGAAATATGTGTCCTTAATTAGTAGTCTTTTATCTTAGTTTCTTAGTGATTAAGTAACCTAAAATTTGGTGACGGGAAAGAAGCAAAATATTGAAATTGTTTATATCATATATAACATGTAACAATATAAATATGGGGAATAGATATACTCCCGAGCCTCTTTATATAATTGTAGTTATTATCAATGTATATGAAATATGTGTCACTAATTAATAGTCTTTTAACTTAGTTTCTTAGTGATGAAGTAACCTAAAATTTGGTGACGGGGAAGAAGCAAAATATTGAAATTGTTTATATCATATATAACATATAACAATATGAATATTGGGAATAAATATACTATCGAGCCTCTTTATATAATTTTAATTATTACCAATGCATATATAGTATGTGTCATTAAATAATAGTCGTTTAACATGGTTTCTTAATGAAGAAGTAACCTAAAATTTGCCGATGGGGAAGAAGAAAAATATTGAAATTGTTTATATCATATATAACATATAACAATATAAATATGGGGAATATATATATACTATCGAGCCTCTTTATATAATTGTAATTATTATCAATCTATATGAAATATGTGTCATTAATTAATAGTCTTTTATCTTAGTTTCTTAGTGATGAAGTAACCTAAAATTTGCTGATGGGAAAAAGGAAAATATTGAAATTGTTTGTATCATATATAACATATAACAATATGAATATGGGGAATAGATATACTATCTAGCCTCGTTATATAATTTTAATTATTACCAATGTATATGAAATATGTAACATTAAGTAATAGTCTTTTAACTTAGTTTCTTAATGATGAAGTAACCTAAAATTTGCTGATGGGGAAGAAGAAAAATATTCAAATTGTTTATATCATATATAACGTATAACAATATGAATATGGGGAATAGATATACTATCGAGCCTCTTTATATAAGTGTAGTTATTATCAATGTATATGAAATATGTGTCCTTAATTAATAGTCTTTTATCTTAGTTTCTTAGTGATTAAGTAACCTAAAATTTGGTGACGGGAAAGAAGCAAAATATTGAAATTGTTTATATCATATATAACATATAAAAATATTAATTTGGGGAATAGATATACTATCGATCTCTTTATATAACTTTAGTTATTACCTATGTATATGAAATATGTGTCATTAATTAATAGTCTTTTAACTTAGTTTCTTAGTGATGAAGTAACCTAAAATTTGGTGATGGGGAAGAAGCAAAATATTGAAATTTTTTATATCATATATAACATATAACAATATGAATATGGGGAATAGATATATTATCGAGCCTCTTTATATAAATTTACTTATTATCAATGTATATGAAATATGTGTTATTAATTAATAGTCTTTTAACTTAGTTTATTAGTGATGAAGTAACCTAAAATTTAGTGACGGGGAAGAAGCAAAATACTAAAATTGTTTATATCATATATAACATATAACAATATGAATATGGGGAATAGATATACTATCGAGCCTCTTTATATAATTGTAGTTATTATCAATGTATATGAAATATGTGTCCTTAATTAATAGTCTTTTATCTTAGTTTCTTAGTGATTAAGTAACCTAAAATTTGGTGACGGGAAAGAAGCAAAATATTGAAATTGTTTATATCATATATAACATATAAAAATATTAATTTGGGGAATAGATATACTATCGAGCTCTTTATATAACTTTAGTTATTACCAATGTATATGAAATATGTGTCATTAATTAATAGTCTTTTAACTTAGTTTCTTAGTGATGAAGTAACCTAAAATTTGGTGATGGGGAAGAAGCAAAATATTGAAATTTTTTATATCATATATAACATATAACAATATGAATATGGGGAATAGATATACTATCGAGCCTCTTTATATAAATTTACTTATTATCAATGTATATGAAATATGTGTCATTAATTAATAGTCTTTTAACTTAGTTTATTAGTGATGAAGTAACCTAAAATTTGGTGACGGGGAAGAAGCAAAATACTAAAATTGTTTATATCATATATAACATATAACAATATGAATATGGGGAATAGATATACTATCGAGCCTCTTTATATAACTTTACTTATTATCAATGTATATGAAATATGTGTCCTTAATTAATAGTCTTTTAACTTAGTTTCTTAGTGATGAAGTAACCTAAAATTTGGTGACGGGGAAGAAGCAAAATATTAAAATTGTTTATATCATATATAACGTATAACAATATGAATATGGGGAATAGATATACTATCGAGCCTCTTGATATAATTGTAGTTATTATCAATGTATATGAAATATGTGTCCTTAATTAATAGTCTTTTATCTTAGTTTCTTAGTGATTAAGTAACCTAAAATTTGGTGACGGAGAAGAAGCAAAATATTGAAATTGTTTATATCATATATAACATGTAAAAATATAAATATGGGGAATAGATATACTATCGAGCCTCTTTATCTAACTTTAGTTATTACCAATGTATATGAAATATGTGTCATTAATTAATAGTCTTTTAACTTAGTTTCTTAGTGATGAAGTAACCTAAAATTTAGTGACAGGGAAGAAGCAAAATATTGAAATTGTTTATTTCATATATAAGATGTAACAATATAAATATGGGGAATAGATATACTATCGAGCCTCTTGATATAATTGTAGTTATTATCAACGTATATGAAATATGTGTCCTTAATTAGTAGTCTTTTATCTTAGTTTCTTAGTGATTAAGTAACCTAAAATTTGGTGACGGGAAAGAAGCAAAATATTGAAATTGTTTATATCATATATAACATGTAACAATATAAATATGGGGAATAGATATACTCCCGAGCCTCTTTATATAATTGTAGTTATTATCAATGTATATGAAATATGTGTCACTAATTAATAGTCTTTTAACTTAGTTTCTTAGTGATGAAGTAACCTAAAATTTGGTGACGGGGAAGAAGCAAAATATTGAAATTGTTTATATCATATATAACATATAACAATATGAATATTGGGAATAAATATACTATCGAGCCTCTTTATATAATTTTAATTATTACCAATGCATATATAGTATGTGTCATTAAATAATAGTCGTTTAACATGGTTTCTTAATGAAGAAGTAACCTAAAATTTGCCGATGGGGAAGAAGAAAAATATTGAAATTGTTTATATCATATATAACATATAACAATATAAATATGGGGAATATATATATACTATCGAGCCTCTTTATATAATTGTAATTATTATCAATCTATATGAAATATGTGTCATTAATTAATAGTCTTTTATCTTAGTTTCTTAGTGATGAAGTAACCTAAAATTTGCTGATGGGGAAGAAGAAAAATATTGAAATTGTTTGTATCATATATAACATATAACAATATGAATATGGGGAATAGATATACTATCGAGCCTCGTTATATAATTTTAATTATTACCAATGTATATGAAATATGTAACATTAAGTAATAGTCTTTTAACTTAGTTTCTTAATGATGAAGTAACCTAAAATTTGCTGATGGGGAAGAAGAAAAATATTCAAATTGTTTATATCATATATAACGTATAACAATATGAATATGGGGAATAGATATACTATCGAGCCTCTTTATATAAGTGTAGTTATTATCAATGTATATGAAATATGTGTCCTTAATTAATAGTCTTTTATCTTAGTTTCTTAGTGATTAAGTAACCTAAAATTTGGTGACGGGAAAGAAGCAAAATATTGAAATTGTTTATATCATATATAACATATAAAAATATTAATTTGGGGAATAGATATACTATCGATCTCTTTATATAACTTTAGTTATTACCTATGTATATGAAATATGTGTCATTAATTAATAGTCTTTTAACTTAGTTTCTTAGTGATGAAGTAACCTAAAATTTGGTGATGGGGAAGAAGCAAAATATTGAAATTTTTTATATCATATATAACATATAACAATATGAATATGGGGAATAGATATATTATCGAGCCTCTTTATATAAATTTACTTATTATCAATGTATATGAAATATGTGTTATTAATTAATAGTCTTTTAACTTAGTTTATTAGTGATGAAGTAACCTAAAATTTGGTGACGGGGAAGAAGCAAAATACTAAAATTGTTTATATCATATATAACATATAACAATATGAATATGGGGAATAGATATACTATCGAGCCTCTTTATATAACTTTACTTATTATCAATGTATATGAAATATGTGTCCTTAATTAATAGTCTTTTAACTTAGTTTCTTAGTGATGGAGTAACCTAAAATTTGGTGACGGGGAAGAAGCAAAATATTAAAATTGTTTATGTCATATATAACATATAACAATATAAATATGGGGAATAAATATACTATCGAGCCTCTTGATATAATTGTAGTTATTATCAACGTATATGAAATATGTGTCCTTAAATAGTAGTCTTTCATCTTAGTTTCTTAGTGATTAAGTAACCTAAAATTTGGTGACGGGAAAGAAGTAAAATATTGAAATTGTTTATATCATATATAACATGCAACAATATAAATATGGGGAATAGATATACTATCGAGCCTCTTTATATAACTTTACTTATTATCAATGTATATGAAATATGGGTCCTTAATTAATAGTCTTTTAACTTAGTTTCTTTGTGATGAAGTGACCTAAAATTTGGTGAAGGGGAAGAAGCAAAATATTAAAATTGTTTATGTCATATATAACATATAACAATATAAACATGGGGAATAAATAAACTATCGAGCCTCTTTATATAACTTTAGTTATTACCAATGTATATGAAATATTTGTCATTAATTAATAGTCTTTTAACTTATTTTCTTAGTGAGGAAGTAACCTAAAATTTGGTGACGGGGAAGAAGCAAAATATTGAAATTGTTTATATCATATATAACATATAACAATATAAATATGGGAATAGATATACTATCTAGCCTCTTTATATAATTGTAATTATTACCAATCTATATGAAATATGTGCCATTAATTAATAGTCTTTTAACTTAGTTTCTTAGTGATGAAGTAACCTAAAATTTGGTGACTGGGAAGAAGCAAAATATTGAAATTGTTTATATCATATATAACATATAACAATATAAATATGGGGAATAGATATACTATCGAGCCTCTTTATATCATTGTAATTATTATCAATCTATATGAAATATGTGTCATTAATTAATAGTCTTTTATCTTAGTTTCTTAGTGATGAAGTAACCTAAAATTTGCAGATGGGGAAGAAGAAAAATATTGAAATTGTTTGTATCATATATAACATATAACAATATGAATATGGGGAATAGATATACTATCGAGCCTCGTTATATAATTTTAATTATTACCAATGTATATGAAATATGTAACATTAAGTAATAGTCTTTTAACTTAGTTTCTTAATGATGAAGTAACCTAAAATTTGCTGATGGGGAAGAAGAAAAATATTCAAATTGTTTATATCATATATAACGTATAACAATATGAATATGAGGAATAGATATACTATCGAGCCTCTTTATATAACTGTAGTTATTATCAATGTATATGAAATATGTGTCCTTAATTAATAGTCTTTTATCTTAGTTTCTTAGTGATTAAGTAACCTAAAATTTGGTGACGGGAAAGAAGCAAAATATTGAAATTGTTTATATCATATATAACATATAACAATATGAATTTGGGGAATAGATATACTATCGAGCCTCTTTATATAACTTTAGTTATTACCAATGTATATGAAATATGTGTCATTAATTAATAGTCTTTTAACTTAGTTTCTTAGTGATAAAGTAACCTAAAATTTGGTGACGGGGAAGAAGCAAAATATTGAAATTGTTTATATCATATATAACATATAACAATATGAATATGGGGAATAGATATACTATCGATCCTCTTTATATAACTTTACTTATTATCAACGTATATGAAATATGTGTCATTAATTAATAGTCTTTTAACTTAGTTTCTTAGTGATGAAGTAACCTAAAATTTGGTGACGGGGAAGAAGCAAAATACTGAAATTGTTTATATCATATATAACATATAACAATATGAATATGGGGAATAGATATACTATCGAGCCTCTTTATATAATTGTAATTATTACCAATCTATATGAAATATGTGTCATTAATTAATAGTCTTTTAACTTAGTTTCTTAGTAATGAAGTAACCTAAAATTTGGTGACTGGGAAGAAGCAAAATATTGAAATTGTTTATATCATATATAACATATAACAATATGAATATGGGGAATAGATATACTATCGAGCCTCTTGATATAATTGTAGTTATTATCAACGTATATGAAATATGTGTCCTTAAGTAGTAGTCTTTTATCTAAGTTTCTTAGTGATTAAGTAACCTAAAATTTGGTGACGGGAAAGAAGCAAAATATTGAAATCGTTTATATCATATATAACATGTACCAATATAAATATGGGGAATAGATATACTATCGAGCCTCTTTATATAACTTTAGTTATTACCAATGTATATGAAATATGTGTCATTAATTAATAGTCTTTTAACTTAGTTTCTTAGTGATGAAGTAACCTAAAATTTGGTGATGGGGAAGAAGCAAAATATTGAAATTGTTTATATCATATATAACATATAACAATATAAATATGGGGAATAGATATACTATCGAGCCTCTTGATATAATTGTAGTTATTATCAATGTATATGAAATATGTGTCCTTAATTAGTAGTCTTTTATCTTAGTTTCTTAGTGAATAAGTAACCTAAAATTTGGTGATGGGGAAGAAGAAAAATATTGAAGTTGTTTATATCATATATAACATATAACAATATGAATATGTGGAATAGATATACTATCGAGCCTCTTTATATAATTGTAATTATTATCAATCTATATTAAATATGTGTCATTAATTAATAATCTTTTATCTTAGTTTCTTAGTGATGAAGTAACCTAAAATTTGCTGATGGGGAAGAAGAAAAATATTGAAGTTGTTTATATTATATATAACATATAACAATATGAATATGGGGAATAGATATACTATCGAGCCTCGTTATATAATTTTAATTATTACCAATGTATATGAAATATATGTCATTAAGTAATAGTCTTTTAACTTAGTTTCTTAATGATGAAGTAACCTAAAATTTGCTGACGGGAAAGAAGCAAAATATTGAAATTGTTTATATCATATATAACATATAACAATATGAATTTCGGGAATAAATATACTATCGAGCCTCTTGATATAATTTTAGTTATTATCAATGTATATGAAATTTTTGTCCTTAATTAATAGTCTTTTATCTTAGTTTCTTAGTGAAGATGTAACCTAAAATTTGGTGATGGGGAAGAAGCAAAATATTGAAATTGTTTATATCATATATAACATGTAACAATATAAATATGGGGAATAGATATACTATCGAGCCTCTTTATCTAACTTTAGTTATTACCAATGTATATGAAATATGTGTCATTAATTAATAGTCTTTTAACTTAGTTTCTTAGTGATGAAGTAACCTAAAATTTGGTGACGGGGAAAAAGCAAAATATTGAAATTGTTTATATCATATATAAGATGTAACAATATAAATATGGGGAATAGATATACTATCGAGCCTCTTGATATAATTGTAGTTATTATCAATGTATATGAAATATGTGTCCTTAATTAGTAGTCTTTCATCTTAGTTTCTTAGTGAATAAGTTACCTAAAATTTGGTGATGGGGAAGAAGAAAAATATTGAAATTGTTTATATCATATATAACATATAACAATATGAATATGGGGAATAGATATACTATCGAGCCTCTTTATATAATTGTAATTATTATCAATCTATATGAAATATGTGTCATTAATTAATAGTCTTTTATCTTAGTTTCTTAGTGATGAAGTAACCTAAAATTTGCTGATGGGGAAGAAGAAAAATATTGAAATTGTTTATATTATATATAACATATAAAAATATGAATATGGGGAATAGATATACTATCGAGCCTCGTTATATAATTTTAATTATTACTAATGTATATGTAATATGTGTCATTAAGTAATAGTCTTTTAACTTAGTTTCTTAGTGATTAAGTAACCTAAAATTTGGTGACGGGGAAGAAGCAAAATATTGAAATTGTTTATATCATGTATAACATATAACAATATGAATATGGGGAATAGATATACTATCGAGCCTCTTTATATAACTTTAGTTATTATCAATGTATATGAAATATGTGTCCTTAATTAATAGTCTTTTAACTTAGTTTCTTAGTGAAGATGTAACCTAAAATTTGGTGACGGGGAAGAAACAAACTATTGAAATTGTTTATGTCATATATAACATATAACAATATGAATATGGGGAATAGATATACTATCGAGCCTCTTTATATAACTTTAGTTATTATCAATGTATACGAAATATGTGTCATTAATTAATAGTCTTTTAACTTAGTTTCTTAGTGATGAAGTAACCTAAAATTTGGTGATGGGGAAGAAGCAAAATATTGAAATTGTTTATATCATATATAACATATAACAATATGAATATGAAGAATAGATATACTATCGAGCCTCTTTATATAACTTTACTTATTATCAATGTATATGAAATATGTGTCCTTAATTAATAGTCTTTTAACTTAGTTTCTTAGTGATGAAGTAACCTAAAATTTGGTGACGGGGAAGAAGCAAAATATTAAAATTGTTTATGTCATATATAACATATAACAATATAAATATGGGGAATAAATATACTATCGAGCCTCTTTATATAACTTTAGTTATTACCAATGTATATGAAATATTTGTCATTAATTAATAGTCTTTTAACTTATTTTCTTAGTGATGAAGTAACCTAAAATTTGGTGACGGGGAAGAAGCAAAATATTGAAATTGTTTATATCATATATAACATATAACAATATGAATATGGGGAATAGATATACTATTGATCCTATTTATATAACTTTATTTATTATCACCGTATATGAAATATCTGTCCTTAATTAATAGTCTTTTAACTGAGTTTCTTAGTGATAAAGTAACCTAAAATTTGGTGACGGAAAAGAAGCAAAATATTGAAATTGTTTATATCATATATAACATATAACAATATAAATATGGGGAATAGATATACTATCGAGCCTCTTTATATAATTTTAATTATTACCAATGTATATGAAATATGTGTCATTAAGTAATTGTCTTTTAACTTAGTTTCTTAATGATGAAGTAACCTAAAATTTGATGATGGGGAAGAAGAAAAATATTGAAATTGTTTATATCATATATAACGTATAACCATATGAATATGGGGAATAGATATACTATCGAGCCTCCTTATATAATTGTAGTTATTATCATTGTATATGAAATATGTGTCCTTAATTAATAGTCTTTTATCTTAGTTTCTTAGTGATAAAGTAACCTAAAATTTGCTGACGGGAAAGAAGCAAAATATTGAAATTGTTTATATCATATATAATATATAACAATATGAATTTGGGGAATAGATATACTATCGATCCTCTTTATATAACTTTATTTATTATCAATGTAAATGAAATATGTGTCCTTAATTAATAGTCTTTTATCTGAGTTTCTTAGTGATGAAGTAACCTTAAATTTGGTGACAGGGAAGAAGCAAAATATTAAAATTGTTTATATCATATATAACGTATAACAATATGAATATGGGGAATAAATATACTATCGAGCCTCTTTATATAATTGTAGTTATTATCAATGTATATGAAATATGTGTCCTTAATTAATAGTCTTTTATCCTAGTTTCCTAGTGATTATGTAACCTAAAATTTGGTGACGGGAAAGAAGCAAAATATTGAAATTGTTTATATCATATATAACATATAACAATATGAATTTGGGGAATAGATATATATCGAGCCTCTTTATATAATTTTAGTTATTACCAATGTATATGAAATATGAGTCATTAATTAATAGTCTTTTAACTTAGTTTCTTAATGATTAAGTAACCTAAAATTTGGTGACAGGGAAGAAGCAAAATATTGATATTGTTTATATCATATATAACATATAACAATATGAATATGGGGAATAAATATACTATCGAGCCTCTTGATATAATTGTAGTTATTATCAATGTATATGAAATATGTGTCCTTAATTAATAGTCTTTTATCTTAGTTTCTTAGTGATTAAGTAACCTAAAATTTGGTGACGGAGAAGAAGCAAAATATTGAAATTGTTTATATCATATATAACATGTAACAATATAAATATGGGGAATAGATATACTATCGAGCCTCTTTATATAACTTTAGTTATTACCAATGTATATGAAATATGTGTCATTAATTAATAGTCTTTTAACTTAGTTTCTTAGTGACGAAGTAACCTAAAATTTGGTGATGGGGAAGAAGCAAAATATTGAAATTGTTTATATCATATATAACATATAACAATATAAATATGGGGAATAGATATACTATCGAGCCTCTTGATATAATTGTAGTTATTATCAACGTATATGAAATATGTGTCCTTAATTAGTAGTCTTTTATCTTATTTTCTTAGTGAAGAAGTAACCTAAAATTTGGTGATGGGGAAGAAGAAAAATATTGAAATTGTTTATATCATATATAACATATAACAATATGAATATGGGGAATAGATATACTATCGATCCTCTTTATATAATTGTAATTATTATCAATCTATATGAAATATGTGTCATTAATTAATAGTCTTTTATCTTAGTTTCTTAGTGATTAAGTAACCTAAAATTTGGTGACGGGAAAGAAGCAAAATATTGAAATTGTTTATATCATATATAACATATAACAATATGAATTTGGGGAATAGATATACTATCGAGCCTCTTTATAAAACTTTAGTTATTACCAATGTATATGAAATATGTGTCATTAATTAATAGTCTTTTAACTTAGTTTCTTAGTGATGAAGTAACCTAAAATTTGGTGATGGGGAAGAAGCAAAATATTGAAATTGTTTATATCATATATAACGTATAACAATATGAATATGGGGAATAGATATACTATCGAGCCTATTTATATAAATTTACTTATTATCAATGTATATGAAATATGTGTCCTTAATTAATAGTCTTTTAACTTAGTTTGTTAGTGATGAAGTAACCTAAAATTTGGTGATGGGGAAGAAGCAAAATATTGAAATTGTTTATATCATATATAACGTATAACAATATGAATATGGGGAATAGATATACTATCGAGCCTATTTATATAAATTTACTTATTATCAATGTATATGAAATATGTGTCCTTAATTAATAGTCTTTTAACTTAGTTTGTTAGTGATGAAGTAACCTAAAATTTGGTTGAAGGGGAAGAAGTAAAATATTAAAATTGTTTATGTCATATATAACATATAACAATATAAATATGGGGAATAGATATACTATTGTGCCACTTTATATAACTTTAGTTATTACCAATGTATATGAAATATGTGTCCTTAATTAATAGTCTTTAAACTTAGTTTCTTAGTAATGAAGTAACCTAAAATTTGGTGACGGGGAAGAAGAAAAATATTGAAATTGTTTATATCATATATAACATATAACAACATAAATATGAGGAATAAATATACTATCGAGCCTCTTTATATAACTTTAGTTATTACCAATGTATATGAAATATGTGTCATTAATTAATAGTCTTTTAACTTATTTTCTTAGTGATGAAGTAAACTAAAATTTGGTGACGGGGATGAAGCAAAATATTGAAATTGTTTATATCATATATAACATATAACAATATAAATATGGGGAATAGATATACTATCGAGCCTCTTTATATAACTTTAGTTATTACCAATGTATATGAAATATGTGTCATTAATTAATAGTCTTTTAACTTAGTTTCTTAGTGATTAAGTAACCTAAAATTTAGTGTCGGGGAAGAAGCAAAATATTGAAATTGTTTATATCATATATAACATATAATAATATGAATATGGGGAATAAATATACTATCGAGCCTCTTGATATAATTGTAGTTATTATCAACGTATATGAAATATGTGTCTTTAATTAGTAGTCTTTTATCTTAGTTTCTTAGTGATTAAGTAACATTAAATTTGGTGACAGGAAAGAAGCAAAATATTGAAATTGTTTATATCATATATAACATGTAACAATGTGAATATGGGGAATAGATATACTATCGAGCCTCTTTATATAACTTTAGTTATTATCAATGTATATGAAATATGTGTCCTTAATTAATAGTCTTGTAACTTAGATTCTTAGTGATGAAGTAACCTAAAATTTGGTGACGGGGAAGAAGCAAAATATTGAAATTGTTTATATCATAAATAACATATAATAATATAAATATGGGGAATAAATATACTATCGAGCCTCTTTATATAACTTGAGGTATTACCAATTTATATTGAAATTCTGGCTGCAGATACTCAATGTCACGTTCAATGTTATGACACTGTATCTTACTTTCTATAAGACAGTAAATACAAAAACAGTAAAGAACACAGTCAATTGTTTACCCAGTTCAGTGTGCAACAACACCTACTCTGGGGGCTACCAAGCCAGGGAGGAAATCCACTATAAGAGATATTAATTCAGGAATAAACCAACCAGTTTATCTCCTTCACTTAAGACCTACCCAATGCAACTTCAATCTAAGTACAACTTAAACCTGAGTTCCTACTCACTCCCCCTCAATCACAGCAGTGATACTTAAAAAAATTGACTAATGATTTAATGAAGACACTCTTCAAAACATACACTTGATTATGCTTCACAGCTTTTTAATCAAGCTACACAAACACTCTTGCTTCACAGCTTTGAGTGATACATAAACCTAACTTGACTTTGCTTCAAAGCTTTAGCCAAGAGACACAAAACACTCTTGCTTCAAAGCTTTGAGTGATACAAAACCCTTACAATTAAAACCTATTCCAAGTCACTTATCACAATGATACTTGCTTGGATTATAATAGTTAAAACTATACAGCTTCTAAATGATCTTCTGTCAAAAGGGATCAATTCCAAACAGCAGCCCTGTTGAATATATAGCAGCTGCTTCTTCAGTTAGGGTTTCCACAAAAAGCCATGGTTAATTCCGTTTGACCTTAAGACTTGGTCACAGGACTTTATCAACCAGGTTAGGGTTGAGCTAGGTTAACCCCAAGTCCACAAGAGATTCTGTTCTGGAAAGACTGAGTCATTTTCCTGAAAAATCTCAGAATTAACCAAACTGCATAACTGTTAGTTCAGAACAGGATGTCTTAACATTTGTTATGACATCTGAATTCCTATTTACTGATTTTGGTAAATGTGATCATTTTGCAAAATGCTCAGATACACACTCATAAACATCAGTACCTGTATGCCACTATTTTTCTACAAAGGTACCTAATAAACCAGTACCTAATAAATCAGAATGTTATGACATTAGTCATGACATTCACACACCCGGTTTTACCAAAAATGCATGCCAATAACTAAACAACTACAAACTCCCCCTTTGGCAGATTTTTGGCTAAAGCCCCTAAGCAATCAGAGAATAGATAGCAGCAGAATAAATATGACTGCAGAAAAATATAGTGTTTATCAAGTAATTAACCACAGAATATCTCCCCCTCTTTAGCCACAAATGGGACAAAGATTACATGTACTTAAATGTTTATACAATCATCGAGAAAAAGTAATGAAAACAACAACTATAAACTGAACACACTTGCAAACTCCACCAGGACCAGCATCAACTCCACCAACCTTTAGGCACTGTCCCCTTCAGAGGAGCTACTTTCTTCAGTATTGAGTCGATCTTCAGCAGCACCCTCTTCCCTTCTGTTTCCTTCAGCCTCCTCCTGTTCTAACCTGGCAATTAGGTTTTCTAGAGTCTTTTTCCTAGTCTCCAGCTCTTTGCAGGTCTCTTTCAATACAGCTATAACATCAGATGTTTTGGACTGAGTCTTTACCGATGATGTCTCAGCTGATGTTATAACAATATCAGGAACATGAGATCCCTGAAAAAGCTTGTAGCGTAACCCAAGAGCAGGAGCTCTTTTGCAAGCAGTATCTCTTGCCACCAGGATATCAGGGTATTATGCAAGGATAATTCCACAAAGGAGGGAGGGAAAGGCAATAGGGCCTTTGACAGCATAACTACCAGCATGTTTTAAAGTTTGTTCAAAAATATACCTGCCATAGTCAAAATCAGTCTTGGTTCCCACAACATAAATAAATCTCCCCAATCCTGTGGAGATAGTTGATTTATGGTTTGTAGGGACCCAGTTGGCTGCACCAATCTTGTGCAGGATGGCAAATTTCATGCTTAGTTTGCCGGCATTCAGCTTGCCTTTCAAGGGCCAGCACTTGACTTGTCTTGCTGTGATGGTTTGACATACTTCATTGTCAGTGACTTCCAGTTCAGGGCAATCCTCATTTGATCTTCCAAGAAATTTGTTAATTTCTGATGGAGAGAAATTAACCCTTCTTCCTCTAACATAAACACATTCAAAGTCAGCTGACCTTCCATCAGCACATTCATCAGACAAGTTCACTATAAATTCCTTGACCAGATTTTCATAGCACTTGGTAAATTTTACCACAGTCTTCATCAGTCCAGCAGTTTTAATCAGGTCCATGATTTCCTTGAAATCCATGGCACCATTGTTTAGCTCTCTTTCTAAAGCTATTCTCTTCAAGCAAACATACTTCCATCTGTTGGCATTGTCAGGATGGTGAAAAGAGATGTTGTCTGTTGGGACTTCAGGGACTCTAGCCATTTTGCTGGAAGGGAGTTTCCTTCTGATAGAAATTTCTTTAGCCTCAATTTCAAATTCTGATTCCTCATCAGAATCAAAAGACTCAGGTTCTTTTCTCTTCTTTGTAATTGGTTGTATTCCAGTATGCACTTGGGCTTTCACCTTCCCTTTGGACAGACCAGTTTTTACAGATTCTACCCCGGTCTTGCCTTCAGCCTTGGATTTCTTATCAGCAGGTTTCTCTTTGGTCATACATTTTGCAGCAATCTGATTACCCTTTCTTTTCATCATTCTCCTAGCTATGCTAGGGTTTACATTGGCAATTAGTTCATTGTCTGAGTATTCCTCATCCACATCAATGACAGGTGGATCAACAGTCTTCTCTGAAGGGTTCTGAATATCATCAAGGATTTCAGATGATTTCTGAATGTTGTCATTTGGTGTCACAACATTCTCAGAGACATCTGCATTTGCTTCAACATTTGGGCTTGCTGATTCTTGATTTAATGGGACAGAAATCCCTGGTACAGAGTGGTTTTCGCTTAGTATTCTTGTAACAAGCCTAGCAATTGCTTGATGTACTTGAGTTGATCCTTCCCTATTTGGTACAGAAGAAGAAGGATGAGAAGGATTACCGGAAGCAGTAGCTTGAGATCTTCCTGCATGCTTAGTTCTCAGCTTTTTGACTTTGGAGGGGTCAGTTGACATTTCTCTAAGAGGAGTGATCTCCAGGACTTCAGAATCTATGCATGTGGTGATTGCTCGAGAATCTTGATCAGATGATGAAGATGAAGTGGTCGCCTTGGTTGAAGATGATGTTTGAGACATTTTGATTGACTTAGAGCACCAGTAGCAATTTGAGAGAAAACTTTGATTGAGAGAAAGGAATAGGTTCCAAAGATGAGAGAGGTAGGAGGCAAATGAGAGTCTATTCAACTTCTTAATAATTTTGAAAGAATTGGAAAAACATATGATTAACCCACTAAAAATAGACTTAACAAAAATAACACCTTCAACCCTTGCTTTAAGCAAAATTAACTGCTATAATTTCTCATGTTGGCAAATACCCATCTTGCCCCTCAAGTTTTCAAGTTGTTCTCCATCAAGAGCCTTGGTAAAAAAATCACCCAGCTGAAGCTTAATGACACCATGTTCCAGTTTAATTGTCTTCTTCTCTACAAGGTCAATATGCTTGGTCCTGCTATGCTGAATAGGGTTCTTGGAAATATTGATTGTATTCAGATTGTCACAATACAATGTCACAACATCTTGTGAGACATTATACTCAGTGAGCATCTGTTTTGTCCAGATAATTTGAGAACAGCTACTACCAGCTGCAACTATTTCAGCACAGAGTTGAAAAGGCATTCTTTTGACATGAATCATAGCTCTGGAAGATTCCTGTATGATCCTATTTTTCCTTCTGTCAACTCCATTTTGATGAGGAGTTATAGGAGAAGAGAATTCATGACTCATTCCTTCTGAGAAACAGAATTTATTAAACTTGTTGTTTCCAAATTCCTTGTCATGATCACTTCTGATTCTGACAATACATCCTTCTTTTTGAGTTCTTTTGCACAGTTCTCTAAAAACTTCAAGGTTATTCACCACATCATAGACATATCTCTTTTTACCAAGCCTTTCCATTTGATGTTCACCACAAACCCTCCTTTTATCAATTTGCAGTCTTGGAATCCTTCTGACTGCTTCCATAGAGATAGTTCTTTTCATTCTTCTTAGATGAAGATGGCCAAGTTTTTGGTGCCACAATTTCACCTCTTTTTCTTCTTTGGTAATAGAACACATAGTGGAGTTATTAGTGTTCTCAGGCTGCCACAAGTAACAGTTATCTTTAGATCTGATTCCTTTCATTACAACTTCTAGTTTTTCATTAATTACAAGACATTCAGATTTTGAGAAGTTGACCTTGAATCCTAGATCACACAATTGACTGATACTAATGAGATTAGCAGTCAGGCCTTTTACCAATAGTACTTCATTCAGATTTGGAACTTCAGGGCAGTCCAAATTACCAACTCCTTTGATTTCACCTTTAGCACCATCTCCAAAGGTAACATAACTAGTGGTGTGAGGTTTAACATGATTGAGAATGTTCTTTATTCCAGTCATGTGCTTAGAGCACCCACTGTCAAAGTACCAGCCTTCCTTTGTAGAGACTCTCAGGGAAATGTGGGCTATCAGGGCAGTAGCCTTTTTCTTCCATTGAGGAGTATGTGGTACCCTTTTTTACTTAGGTTTAACACCTGGGCTCTGGTTAGGGTATCCATACAATCTGAAGCAGAAAGGCTTAATGTGACCATACCTCCCACAATGATGACATCTCCATCTTTGGTACTTTTTCTTCATATATCTCTGTTCCTGATGTTGAGAGTTGTGTTGAGACATCTGCTTTGACATTTGTTTAACAGGCCTGATCTTCTTGTCTGCACTAGATTTCTTTGCTTCCACAAATCCTAGTCCAGATTTGTTTCCCACATTTTGTCCAACCTGAAGGATTTCTTCCAATTTGTCTGTTCCATTTTTTCAGCCTCCAGCTTTATGATGAGTTTTGTTTGTTTCTCATTCTGCACACAGACTTCAGCACTTCTGATACACAATTTCTTGTAAGTATCAACCAGTTCTTCAAATGTCACTTCTTCATCACTAGTGTCACTTTCAGAGGTACAAACACCAATTAGAGCAGTAACTAGTTTGGCAGATTCTTCTTCAGAAATACTTTCTGAATCACAGTCAGACCAAGTAACAGACATTCCTTTCTTTTGTTTCTTAAGAAAGGTAGGACATTCAGCTCGAATATGCCCATATCCTTCACAACCATGGCATTGAATTCCTCTGCCTTGATTTCCCTTCTCTTCTGACCTTGGTCTTCTGCTGGAACTGTCAATGTCAGAGGGAATGTTATGAACATTAGACCTTGACTTTGGATCTATTCTTTTGATGAGTTTATTGAATTGTCTTCCAAGCATGGCTATAGCTTCTGAAATATTTTCTTCTTTATCCTCCTTGTCTTCATCTTCAGTGTTGGATACAAGTGCTATGCTCTTGTTCTTCTTGTCAACATTTTCAGTGATCCCCATCTCAAAAGTCTGAAGAGACCCAATGAGTTCATCCACTTTCAACTTGATGATATCTTGGGCTTCCTCTATATCAGTTACCTTCATTGCAAATCTTTTAGGCAAGGATCTGAGAATCTTTCTCACAAGTTTTTCTTCTGACATCTTTTCTCCCAATGCTCCTGAGGTGTTGGCAATCTCCAAGATGTTCATGTGAAACTCATGAATGGTTTCATCTTCCATCATTTTTAGATTCTCAAACTTGGTATTCAGCATCTGAAGCCTTGACATTTTTACTTTGGAAGTGCCCTCATGGGTAGTTTTGAGAGTGTCCCAAACTTCCTTGGCCAGTTCATATTGATGTACTAGTCTGAATATGTTTCTATCAATTCCATTGAACAAGGCATTTAAAGCTTTGGAATTACCCAGGGCTAACTCATCTTCTTCTTTACTCCATTCTTCCTCAGGCTTCAGACTGATTGTCCCATCTTTCTCAGTTATGGTGGGATGGTTCCATCCTTTGTCAGCAGCTCTCCAAGCCTTTTTGTCCAGAGATTTTAAGAAGGCAATCATACGAGGTTTCCAGTAGTCATAATTTGTTCCATCCAGAATGGGTGGTCTATTTCCAAAAACTCCTTCTTTGTCCATAGTGCCAGAAAGTGATATCCCTATATCTCACCCAGTAATACAGGCAGGGTGCCTGCTCTGATGCCAATTGAAATTCTGGCTGCAGATACTCAATGTCACGTTCAATGTTATGACATTGTATCTGACTTTCTATAAGACAGTAAATACAATAACAGTAAAGAACACAGTCAATTGTTTACCCAGTTCAGTGTGCAACAACACCTACTCTGGGGGCTACCAAGCCAGGGAGGAAATCCACTATAAGAGATATTAATTCAGGAATAAACCAACCAGTTTATCTCCTTCACTTAAGACCTACCCAATTCAACTTCAATCTAAGTACAACTTAAACCTGAGTTCCTACTCACTCCCCCTCAATCACAGCAGTGATGCTTAAAACAATTGACTAATGATTTAATGAAGACACTCTTCAAAACATACACTTGATTATGCTTCACAGCTTTTTAATCAAGCTACACAAACACTCTTGCTTCACAGCTTTGAGTGATACATAAACCTAACTTGACTTTTCTTCAAAGCTTTAGTCAAGAGACACAAAACACTCTTGCTTCAAAGCTTTGAGTGATACAAAACCCTTACAATTAAAACCTATTCCATGTCACTTATCACAATGATACTTGCTTGGATTACAATAGTTAAAACTATACAGCTTCTAAATGATCTTCTATCAAAAGGGATCAATTCTAAACAGCAGCCCTGTTGAATATATAGCAGCTGCTTCTTCAGTTAGGGTTTCCATAAAAAGCTAGGGTTAATTCCGTTTGACCTTAAGACTTGGTCACAAGACTTTATCAACCAGGTTAGGGTTGAGCTAGGTTAACCCCAAGTACACGAGAGATTCTGTTCTGGAAAGACTGAGTCATTTTCCTGAAAAATCTCAGAATTAACCAAACTGCATAACTGTTAGTTCAGAACAGGATGTCTTAACATTTGTTATGACATCTGAATTCCTGTTTACTGATTTTGGTAAATGTGATCATTTTGCAAAATGCTCAGATACACACTCATAAACATCAGTACCTGTATGCCACTATTTTTCTGCAAAGGTACCTAATAAACCAGTACCTAATAAATCAGAATGTTATGACATTAGTCATGACATTCACACACCTGGTTTTACCAAAAATGCATGCCAATAACTAAACAACTACATATATGAAATATGTGTCATTAATTAATAGTTTTTTAACTTAGTTTCTTAGTGATGAAGTAACCTAAAATTTGGTGACGGGGAAGAAGCAAAATATTGAAATTGTTTATATCATATATAACATATAACAATATGAATATGTGGAATAGATATACTATCGAGCCTCTTTATATAACTTTAGTTATTTTCAATGTATATGAAATATGTGTCATTAATTAATAGTCGTTTAACTTAGTTTCTTAGTGATGAAGTAACCTAAAATTTGGTGACGGGGAAGAAGCAAAATACTGAAATTGTTTATATCATATATAACATATAACAATATGAATATGGGGAATAGATATACTATCGAGCCTCTTTATATAACTTTACTTATTATCAAGGTATACGAAATATGTGTCCTTAATTAATAGTCTTTTAACTTAGTTTCTTAGTGATGAAGTAACCTAAAATTTGGTGACGGGGAAGAAGCAAAATATTAAAATCATTTATGTCATATATAACATTAAACAATATAAATATGGGGAATAAATATACTATCGAGCCTCTTTTTATAACTTTAGTTATTACCAATGTATATGAAATATTTGTCATTAATTAATAGTCTTTTAACTTATTTTCTTAGAGATGAAGTAACCTAAAATTTGGTGACGGGGAAGAAGCAAAATATTGAAATTGTTTATATCATATATAACATATATCCATATGAATATGGGGAATAGATATACTATTGATCCTCTTTATATAACTTTATTTATTATCTACGTATATGAAATATGTGTCATTAATTAATAGTCTTTTAACTGAGTTTCTTAGTGATAAAGTAACCTAAAATTTGGTGACGGAAAAGAAGCAAAATATTGAAATTCTTTATATCATATATAACATATAACAATATAAATATGGGAATAGATATACTATCGAGCCTCTTTATATAACTTTAGTTATTTCCAATTTATATGAAATATGTGTCATTAATTAATAGTCTTTTAACTTAGTTTCTTAGTGATGATGTAACATAAAATTTGGTGACGGGGAAGAAGCAAAATATTGAAATTGTTTATATCATATATAACATATAACAATATGAATATGGGGAATAGATATAATATCGAGCCTCTTGATATAATTGTAGTTATTATCAACGTATATGAAATATGTGTCCTTAATTAGTAGTCTTTTATCTTAGTTTCTTAGTGATTAAGTAACCTAAAATTTGGTGATGGGAAAGAAGCAAAATATTGAAATTGTTTATATCATATATAATATGTAACAATATAAATATGGGGAATAGATATACTATCGAGCCTCTTTATATAACTTTAGTTATTACCAATGTATATGAAATTTGTGTCATTAATTAATAGTCTATTAACTTAGTTTCTCAGTGATTAAGTAACCTAAAATTTAGTGACGGGGAAGAAGCAAAATATTGAAATTGTTTATATCATATATAACATATAATAATATTAATATGGGGAATAGATAGACTATCGCGCCTCTTGATATAATTGTAGTTATTATCAACGTATATGAAATATGTGTCTTTAATTAGTAGTCTTTTATCTTAGTTTCTTAGTGATTAAGTAACAAAAAATTTGGTGACGGGAAAGAAGCAAAATATTGAAATTGTTTATATCATATATAACATGTAACAATGTGAATATGGGGAATAGATATACTATCGAGCCTCTTTATATAACTTTAGTTATTATCAATGTATATGAAATATGTGTCCTTAATTAATAGTCTTGTAACTTAGTTTCTTAGTGATGAAGTAACCTAAAATTTGGTGACGGGGAAGAAGAAAAATATTGAAATTGTTTATATCATATATAACATATAATAATATAAATATGGGGAATAAATATACTATCGAGCCTCTTTATATAACTTTAGGTATTACAAATTTATATGAAATATGTGTCATTAATTAATAGTCTTTTAACTTAGTTTCTTAGTGATGAAGTAACCTAAAATTTGGTGACGGAGAAGAAGCAAAATATTGAAATTGTTTATATCATATATAACATATAACAATATGAATATGTGGAATAGATATACTATCGAGCCTCTTTATATAACTTTAGTTATTATCAATGTATATGAAATATGTGTCATTAATTAATAGTCGTTTAACTTAGTTTCTTAGTGATGAAGAAACCTAAAATTTGGTGATGGGGAAGAAGCAAAATACTGAAATTGTTTATATCATATATAACATATAACAATATGAATATGGGGAATAGATATACTATCGAGCCTCTTTATATAACTTTACTTATTATCAAGGTATACGAAATATGTGTCCTTAATTAATAGTCTTTTAACTTAGTTTCTTAGTGATGAAGTAACCTAAAATTTGGTGACGGGGAAGAAACAAAATATTAAAATTGGTTATGTCATATATAACATTAAGCAATATAAATATGGGGAATAAATATACTATCGAGCCTCTTTTTATAACTTTAGTTATTACCAATGTATATGAAATATTTATCATTAATTAATAGTCTTTTAACTTATTTTCTTAGTGATGAAGTAACCTAAAATTTGGTGACGGGGAAGAAGCAAAATATTGAAATTGTTTATATCATATATAACATATATCCATATGAATACGGGGAATAGATATACTATTGATCCTCTTTATATAACTTTATTTATTATCTACGTATATGAAATATGTGTCATTAATTAATAGTCTTTTAACTGAGTTTCTTAGTGATAAAGTAACCTAAAATTTGGTGACGGAAAAGAAGCAAAATATTGAAATTCTTTATATCATATATAACATATAACAATATAAATATGGGAATAGATATACTATCGAGCCTCTTTATATAACTTTAGTTATTACCAATTTATATGAAATATGTGTCATTAATTAATAGTCTTTTAACTTAGTTTCTTAGTGATGATGTAACATAAAATTTGGTGACGGGGAAGAAGCAAAATATTGAAATTGTTTATATCATATATAATATATAACAATATGAATATGGGGAATAGATATAATATCGAGCCTCTTGATATAATTGTAGTTATTATCAACGTATATGAAATATGTGTCCTTAATTAGTAGTCTTTTATCTTAGTTTCTTAGTGATTAAGTAACCTAAAATTTGGTGATGGGAAAGAAGCAAAATATTGAAATTGTTTATATCATATATAATATGTAACAATATAAATATGGGGAATAGATATACTATCGAGCCTCTTTATATAACTTTAGTTATTACCAATGTATATGAAATATGTGTCATTAATTAATAGTCTATTAACTTAGTTTCTCAGTGATTAAGTAACCTAAAATTTAGTGACGGGGAAGAAGCAAAATATTGAAATTGTTTATATCATATATAACATATAATAATATGAATATGGGGAATAGATATACTATCGTGCCTCTTGATATAATTGTAGTTATTATCAACGTATATGAAATATGTGTCTTTAATTAGTAGTCTTTTATCTTAGTTTCTTAGTGATTAAGTAACATAAAATTTGGTGACGGGAAAGAAGCAAAATATTGAAATTGTTTATATCATATATAACATGTAACAATGTGAATATGGGGAATAGATATACTATCGAGCCTCTTTATATAACTTTAGTTATTATCAATGTATATGAAATATGTGTCCTTAATTAATAGTCTTGTAACTTAGTTTCTTAGTGATGAAGTAACCTAAAATTTGGTGACGGGGAAGAAGCAAAATATTGAAATTGTTTATATCATATATAACATATAATAATATAAATATGGGGAATAAATATACTATCGAGCCTCTTTATATAACTTTAGGTATTACAAATTTATATGAAATATGTGTCATTAATTAATAGTCTTTTAACTTAGTTTCTTAGTGATGAAGTAACCTAAAATTTGGTGACGGAGAAGAAGCAAAATATTGAAATTGTTTATATCATATATAACATATAACAATATGAATATGTGGAATAGATATACTATCGAGCCTCTTTATATAACTTTAGTTATTATCAATGTATATGAAATATGTGTCATTAATTAATAGTCGTTTAACTTAGTTTCTTAGTGATTAAGTAACCTAAAATTTGGTGACGGGGAAGAAGCAAAATACTGAAATTGTTTATATCATATATAACATATAACAATATGAATATGGGGAATAGATATACTATCGAGCCTCTTTATATAACTTTACTTATTATCAATGTATATGAAATATTTGTCATTAATTAATAGTCTTTTAACTTATTTTCTTAGTGATCAAGTAACCTAAAATTTGGTGACGGGGAAGAAGCAAAATATTGAAATATTTTATATCATATATAACATATAACAATATGAATATGGGGAATAGATATACTATTGATCCTCTTTATATAACTTTATTTATTATCAACGTATATGAAATATGTGTCCTTAATTAAAAGTTTTTTAACTGAGTTTCTTAGTGATAAAGTAACCTAAAATTTGGTGACGGAAAAGAAGCAAAATATTGAAATTGTTTATATCATATATAACATATAACAATATAAATATGGGAATAGATATACTATCGAGCCTCTTTATATAACTTTAGTTATTACCAATTTATATGAAATATGTGTCATTAATTAATGGTCTTTTAACTTAGTTTCTTAGTGATGATGTAACATAAAATTTGGTGACGGGGAAGAAGCAAAATATTGAAATTGTTTATATCATATATAAAATATAACAATACGAATATGGGGAATAGATATACTATCGAGCCTCTTGATATAATTGTAGTTATTATCAACGTATATGAAATATGTGTCCTTAATTAGTAGTCTTTTATCTTAGTTTCTTAGTGATTAAGTAACCTAAAATTTGGTGATGGGAAAGAAGCAAAATATTGAAATTGTTTATATTATATATAACATGTAACAATATAAATATGGGGAATAGATATAATATCGAGCCTCTTTATATAACTTTATTTATTACCAATGTATATGAAATATGTGTCATTAATTAATAGTCTTTTAACTTAGTTTCTTAGTGCTGAAGTAACCTAAAATTTGGTGACGGGGAAGAAGCAAAATATTGAAATTGTTTATATCATATATAACATATAACAATATAAACATGGGGAATAGATATACTATCGAGCCTCTTGATATAATTGTAGTTAATATCAACGTATATGAAATATGTGTCCTTAATTAGTAGTCTTTTATCTTAGTTTCTTAGTGAAGAAGTACCCTAAAATTTTGTGATGGGTAAGAAGAAAAATATTGAAATTGTTTATATCATATATAACATATAACAATATAAATATGGGGAATAGATATACTATCGAGCCTCTTTATATAATTGTAATTATTATCAATCTATATGAAATATGTGTCATTAATTAATAGTCTTTTATCTTAGTTTCTTAGTGATGAAGTAATCTAAAATTTGTTGATGGGGAAGAAGAAAAATATTGAAATTGTTTATATTATATATAACATATAACAATATGAATATGGGGAATAGATATACTATCGAGCCTCGTTATATAATTTTAATTATTAGCAATGTATATGAAATATGTGTCATTAAGTAATAGTCTTTTAACTTAGTTTCTTAATGATGAAGTAACCTAAAATTTGTTGATGGGGAAGAAGAAAAATATTGAAATTGTTTATATCATATATAACGTATAACAATATGAATATGGGGAATATATATACTATCGAGCCTCTTTATATAATTGTAGTTATTATCAATGTATATGAAATATAAGTCCTTAATTAATAGTCTTTTATCTTAGTTTCTTAGTGTTTAAGTAACCTAAAATTTGGTGACGGGAAAGAAGCAAAATATTGAAATTCTTTATATCATATATAACATATAACAATATAAATATGGGAATAGATATACTATCGAGCCTCTTTATATAACTTTAGTTATTACCAATTTATATGAAATATGTGTCATTAATTAATAGTCTTTTAACTTAGTTTCTTAGTGATGATGTAACATAAAATTTGGTGACGGGGAAGAAGCAAAATATTGAAATTGTTTATATCATATATAATATATAACAATATAAATATGGGGAATAGATATACTATCGAGCCTCTTTATATAACTTTAGTTATTACCAATGTATATGAAATTTGTGTCATTAATTAATAGTCTATTAACTTAGTTTCTCAGTGATTAAGTAACCTAAAATTTAGTGACGGGGAAGAAGCAAAATATTGAAATTGTTTATATCATATATAACATATAATAATATTAATATGGGGAATAGATAGACTATCGCGCCTCTTGATATAATTGTAGTTATTATCAACGTATATGAAATATGTGTCTTTAATTAGTAGTCTTTTATCTTAGTTTCTTAGTGATTAAGTAACAAAAAATTTGGTGACGGGAAAGAAGCAAAATATTGAAATTGTTTATATCATATATAACATGTAACAATGTGAATATGGGGAATAGATATACTATCGAGCCTCTTTATATAACTTTAGTTATTATCAATGTATATGAAATATGTGTCCTTAATTAATAGTCTTGTAACTTAGTTTCTTAGTGATGAAGTAACCTAAAATTTGGTGACGGGGAAGAAGAAAAATATTGAAATTGTTTATATCATATATAACATATAATAATATAAATATGGGGAATAAATATACTATCGAGCCTCTTTATATAACTTTAGGTATTACAAATTTATATGAAATATGTGTCATTAATTAATAGTCTTTTAACTTAGTTTCTTAGTGATGAAGTAACCTAAAATTTGGTGACGGAGAAGAAGCAAAATATTGAAATTGTTTATATCATATATAACATATAACAATATGAATATGTGGAATAGATATACTATCGAGCCTCTTTATATAACTTTAGTTATTATCAATGTATATGAAATATGTGTCATTAATTAATAGTCGTTTAACTTAGTTTCTTAGTGATGAAGAAACCTAAAATTTGGTGACGGGGAAGAAGCAAAATACTGAAATTGTTTATATCATATATAACATATAACAATATGAATATGGGGAATAGATATACTATCGAGCCTCTTTATATAACTTTACTTATTATCAAGGTATACGAAATATGTGTCCTTAATTAATAGTCTTTTAACTTAGTTTCTTAGTGATGAAGTAACCTAAAATTTGGTGACGGGGAAGAAACAAAATATTAAAATTGGTTATGTCATATATAACATTAAGCAATATAAATATGGGGAATAAATATACTATCGAGCCTCTTTTTATAACTTTAGTTATTACCAATGTATATGAAATATTTATCATTAATTAATAGTCTTTTAACTTATTTTCTTAGTGATGAAGTAACCTAAAATTTGGTGACGGGGAAGAAGCAAAATATTGAAATTGTTTATATCATATATAACATATATCCATATGAATACGGGGAATAGATATACTATTGATCCTCTTTATATAACTTTATTTATTATCTACGTATATGAAATATGTGTCATTAATTAATAGTCTTTTAACTGAGTTTCTTAGTGATAAAGTAACCTAAAATTTGGTGACGGAAAAGAAGCAAAATATTGAAATTCTTTATATCATATATAACATATAACAATATAAATATGGGAATAGATATACTATCGAGCCTCTTTATATAACTTTAGTTATTACCAATTTATATGAAATATGTGTCATTAATTAATAGTCTTTTAACTTAGTTTCTTAGTGATGATGTAACATAAAATTTGGTGACGGGGAAGAAGCAAAATATTGAAATTGTTTATATCATATATAATATATAACAATATGAATATGGGGAATAGATATAATATCGAGCCTCTTGATATAATTGTAGTTATTATCAACGTATATGAAATATGTGTCCTTAATTAGTAGTCTTTTATCTTAGTTTCTTAGTGATTAAGTAACCTAAAATTTGGTGATGGGAAAGAAGCAAAATATTGAAATTGTTTATATCATATATAATATGTAACAATATAAATATGGGGAATAGATATACTATCGAGCCTCTTTATATAACTTTAGTTATTACCAATGTATATGAAATATGTGTCATTAATTAATAGTCTATTAACTTAGTTTCTCAGTGATTAAGTAACCTAAAATTTAGTGACGGGGAAGAAGCAAAATATTGAAATTGTTTATATCATATATAACATATAATAATATGAATATGGGGAATAGATATACTATCGTGCCTCTTGATATAATTGTAGTTATTATCAACGTATATGAAATATGTGTCTTTAATTAGTAGTCTTTTATCTTAGTTTCTTAGTGATTAAGTAACATAAAATTTGGTGACGGGAAAGAAGCAAAATATTGAAATTGTTTATATCATATATAACATGTAACAATGTGAATATGGGGAATAGATATACTATCGAGCCTCTTTATATAACTTTAGTTATTATCAATGTATATGAAATATGTGTCCTTAATTAATAGTCTTGTAACTTAGTTTCTTAGTGATGAAGTAACCTAAAATTTGGTGACGGGGAAGAAGCAAAATATTGAAATTGTTTATATCATATATAACATATAATAATATAAATATGGGGAATAAATATACTATCGAGCCTCTTTATATAACTTTAGGTATTACAAATTTATATGAAATATGTGTCATTAATTAATAGTCTTTTAACTTAGTTTCTTAGTGATGAAGTAACCTAAAATTTGGTGACGGAGAAGAAGCAAAATATTGAAATTGTTTATATCATATATAACATATAACAATATGAATATGTGGAATAGATATACTATCGAGCCTCTTTATATAACTTTAGTTATTATCAATGTATATGAAATATGTGTCATTAATTAATAGTCGTTTAACTTAGTTTCTTAGTGATTAAGTAACCTAAAATTTGGTGACGGGGAAGAAGCAAAATACTGAAATTGTTTATATCATATATAACATATAACAATATGAATATGGGGAATAGATATACTATCGAGCCTCTTTATATAACTTTACTTATTATCAATGTATATGAAATATTTGTCATTAATTAATAGTCTTTTAACTTATTTTCTTAGTGATCAAGTAACCTAAAATTTGGTGACGGGGAAGAAGCAAAATATTGAAATATTTTATATCATATATAACATATAACAATATGAATATGGGGAATAGATATACTATTGATCCTCTTTATATAACTTTATTTATTATCAACGTATATGAAATATGTGTCCTTAATTAAAAGTTTTTTAACTGAGTTTCTTAGTGATAAAGTAACCTAAAATTTGGTGACGGAAAAGAAGCAAAATATTGAAATTGTTTATATCATATATAACATATAACAATATAAATATGGGAATAGATATACTATCGAGCCTCTTTATATAACTTTAGTTATTACCAATTTATATGAAATATGTGTCATTAATTAATGGTCTTTTAACTTAGTTTCTTAGTGATGATGTAACATAAAATTTGGTGACGGGGAAGAAGCAAAATATTGAAATTGTTTATATCATATATAAAATATAACAATACGAATATGGGGAATAGATATACTATCGAGCCTCTTGATATAATTGTAGTTATTATCAACGTATATGAAATATGTGTCCTTAATTAGTAGTCTTTTATCTTAGTTTCTTAGTGATTAAGTAACCTAAAATTTGGTGATGGGAAAGAAGCAAAATATTGAAATTGTTTATATTATATATAACATGTAACAATATAAATATGGGGAATAGATATAATATCGAGCCTCTTTATATAACTTTATTTATTACCAATGTATATGAAATATGTGTCATTAATTAATAGTCTTTTAACTTAGTTTCTTAGTGCTGAAGTAACCTAAAATTTGGTGACGGGGAAGAAGCAAAATATTGAAATTGTTTATATCATATATAACATATAACAATATAAACATGGGGAATAGATATACTATCGAGCCTCTTGATATAATTGTAGTTAATATCAACGTATATGAAATATGTGTCCTTAATTAGTAGTCTTTTATCTTAGTTTCTTAGTGAAGAAGTACCCTAAAATTTTGTGATGGGTAAGAAGAAAAATATTGAAATTGTTTATATCATATATAACATATAACAATATAAATATGGGGAATAGATATACTATCGAGCCTCTTTATATAATTGTAATTATTATCAATCTATATGAAATATGTGTCATTAATTAATAGTCTTTTATCTTAGTTTCTTAGTGATGAAGTAATCTAAAATTTGTTGATGGGGAAGAAGAAAAATATTGAAATTGTTTATATTATATATAACATATAACAATATGAATATGGGGAATAGATATACTATCGAGCCTCGTTATATAATTTTAATTATTAGCAATGTATATGAAATATGTGTCATTAAGTAATAGTCTTTTAACTTAGTTTCTTAATGATGAAGTAACCTAAAATTTGTTGATGGGGAAGAAGAAAAATATTGAAATTGTTTATATCATATATAACGTATAACAATATGAATATGGGGAATATATATACTATCGAGCCTCTTTATATAATTGTAGTTATTATCAATGTATATGAAATATAAGTCCTTAATTAATAGTCTTTTATCTTAGTTTCTTAGTGTTTAAGTAACCTAAAATTTGGTGACGGGAAAGAAGCAAAATATTGAAATTCTTTATATCATATATAACATATAACAATATAAATATGGGAATAGATATACTATCGAGCCTCTTTATATAACTTTAGTTATTACCAATTTATATGAAATATGTGTCATTAATTAATAGTCTTTTAACTTAGTTTCTTAGTGATGATGTAACATAAAATTTGGTGACGGGGAAGAAGCAAAATATTGAAATTGTTTATATCATATATAATATATAACAATATGAATATGGGGAATAGATATAATATCGAGCCTCTTGATATAATTGTAGTTATTATCAATGTATATGAAATATGTGTCCTTAATTAGTAGTCTTTTATCTTAGTTTCTTAGTGATTAAGTAACCTAAAATTTGGTGATGGGAAAGAAGCAAAATATTGAAATTGTTTATATCATATATAATATGTAACAATATAAATATGGGGAATAGATATACTATCGAGCCTCTTTATATAACTTTAGTTATTACCAATGTATATGAAATATGTGTCATTAATTAATAGTCTATTAACTTAGTTTCTCAGTGATTAAGTAACCTAAAATTTAGTGACGGGGAAGAAGCAAAATATTGAAATTGTTTATATCATATATAACATATAATAATATGAATATGGGGAATAGATATACTATCGTGCCTCTTGATATAATTGTAGTTATTATCAACGTATATGAAATATGTGTCTTTAATTAGTAGTCTTTTATCTTAGTTTCTTAGTGATTAAGTAACATAAAATTTGGTGACGGGAAAGAAGCAAAATATTGAAATTGTTTATATCATATATAACATGTAACAATGTGAATATGGGGAATAGATATACTATCGAGCCTCTTTATATAACTTTAGTTATTATCAATGTATATGAAATATGTGTCCTTAATTAATAGTCTTGTAACTTAGTTTCTTAGTGATGAAGTAACCTAAAATTTGGTGACGGGGAAGAAGCAAAATATTGAAATTGTTTATATCATATATAACATATAATAATATAAATATGGGGAATAAATATACTATCGAGCCTCTTTATATAACTTTAGGTATTACAAATTTATATGAAATATGTGTCATTAATTAATAGTGTTTTAACTTAGTTTCTTAGTGATGAAGTAACCTAAAATTTGGTGACGGAGAAGAAGCAAAATATTGAAATTGTTTATATCATATATAACATATAACAATATGAATATGTGGAATAGATATACTATCGAGCCTCTTTATATAACTTTAGTTATTATCAATGTATATGAAATATGTGTCATTAATTAATAGTCGTTTAACTTAGTTTCTTAGTGATTAAGTAACCTAAAATTTGGTGACGGGGAAGAAGCAAAATACTGAAATTGTTTATATCATATATAACATATAACAATATGAATATGGGGAATAGATATACTATCGAGCCTCTTTATATAACTTTACTTATTATCAATGTATATGAAATATTTGTCATTAATTAATAGTCTTTTAACTTATTTTCTTAGTGATCAAGTAACCTAAAATTTGGTGACGGGGAAGAAGCAAAATATTGAAATATTTTATATCATATATAACATATAACAATATGAATATGGGGAATAGATATACTATTGATCCTCTTTATATAACTTTATTTATTATCAACGTATATGAAATATGTGTCCTTAATTAAAAGTTTTTTAACTGAGTTTCTTAGTGATAAAGTAACCTAAAATTTGGTGACGGAAAAGAAGCAAAATATTGAAATTGTTTATATCATATATAACATATAACAATATAAATATGGGAATAGATATACTATCGAGCCTCTTTATATAACTTTAGTTATTACCAATTTATATGAAATATGTGTCATTAATTAATAGTCTTTTAACTTAGTTTCTTAGTGATGATGTAACATAAAATTTGGTGACGGGGAAGAAGCAAAATATTGAAATTGTTTATATCATATATAAAATATAACAATACGAATATGGGGAATAGATATACTATCGAGCCTCTTGATATAATTGTAGTTATTATCAACGTATATGAAATATGTGTCCTTAATTAGTAGTCTTTTAACTGAGTTTCTTAGTGATAAAGTAACCTAAAATTTGGTGACGGAAAAGAAGCAAAATATTGAAATTGTTTATATCATATATAACATATAACAATATAAATATGGGAATAGATATACTATCGAGCCTCTTTATATAACTTTAGTTATTACCAATTTATATGAAATATGTGTCATTAATTAATAGTCTTTTAACTTAGTTTCTTAGTGATGATGTAACATAAAATTTGGTGACGGGGAAGAAGCAAAATATTGAAATTGTTTATATCATATATAAAATATAACAATACGAATATGGGGAATAGATTATACTATCGAGCCTCTTGATATAATTGTAGTTAATATCAACGTATATGAAATATGTGTCCTTAATTAGTAGTCTTTTATCTTAGTTTCTTAGTGAAGAAGTACCCTAAAATTTTGTGATGGGTAAGAAGAAAAATATTGAAATTGTTTATATCATATATAACATATAACAATATAAATATGGGGAATAGATATACTATCGAGCCTCTTTATATAATTGTAATTATTATCAATCTATATGAAATATGTGTCATTAATTAATAGTCTTTTATCTTAGTTTCTTAGTGATGAAGTAATCTAAAATTTGTTGATGGGGGAAGAAGAACAATTTTGAAATTGTTTATATTATATATAACATATAACAATATGAATATGGGGAATAGATATACTATCGAGCCTCGTTATATAATTTTAATTATTAGCAATGTATATGAAATATGTGTCATTAAGTAATAGTCTTTTAACTTAGTTTCTTAATGATGAAGTAACCTAAAATTTGTTGATGGGGAAGAAGAAAAATATTGAAATTGTTTATATCATATATAACGTATAACAATATGAATATGGGGAATATATATACTATCGAGCCTCTTTATATAATTGTAGTTATTATCAATGTATATGAAATATGTGTCCTTAATTAATAGTCTTTTATCTTAGTTTCTTAGTGTTTAAGTAACCTAAAATTTGGTGACGGGAAAGAAGCAAAATATTGAAATTGTTTATATCATATATAACATATAACAATATGAATATGGGGAGTAGATATACTATCGAGCCTCTTTATATAACTTTATTTATTATCAATGTATATGAAATATGTGTCATTAATTAATAGTCTTTTAACTTAGTTTCTTAGTGATGAAGTAACCTAAAATTTGGTGACGGGGAAGAAGCAAAATATTGAAATTGTTTATATCATATATAACATATAACAATATGAATATGGGCAATAGATATACTATCGAGCCTCTTTATATAACTTTAGTTATTATCAATGTATATGAAATATGTGTCCCTTAATTAATAGTCTTTTAACTTAGTTTCTTAGTAATGAAGTAACCTAAAATTTGGTGACGCGGAAGAAGCAAAATATTAAAATTGTTTATATCATATATAACATATAACAACATAAATATGGGGAATAAATATACTATCGAGCCTCTTTATATAACTTTAGTTATTACCAATGTATATGAAATATTTGTCATTAATTAATAGTCTTTTAACTTATTTTCTTAGTGATGAAGTAACCTAAAATTTGTTGACGGGGAAGTAGCAAAATATTGAAATTGTTTATATCATATATAACATATAACAATATGAATATGGGGAATAAATATACTATCGAGCCCTCTTTATATAACTTTAGTTATTATCAATGTATATGAAATATGTGTCATTAATTAATAGTCTTTTAACTTAGTTTCTTAGTGATGAAGTAACCTAAAATTTGGTGATGGGGAAGAAGCAAAATATTGAAATTGTTTATATCATATATAACATATAACAATATGAATATGGGGAATAGATATACTATCGAGCCTATTTATATAACTTTAGTTATTATTAATGTATATGAAATATGTGTCCTTAATTAATAGTCTTTTAACTTAGTTTCATAGTGATGAAGTAACCTAAAATTTGGTGACGGTGGAAGAAGCAAAACATTGAAATTGTTTATGTCATATATAACATATAACAATATAAATATGAAGAATAAATATACTATCGAGCCTCTTTATATAACTTTAGTTATTACCAATGTATATGAAATATTTATCATTAATTAATAGTCTTTTAACTTAGTTTCTTAATGATGAAGTAACCTAAAATTTTGTGACGGGGAAGAAGCAAAATATTGAAATTGTTTATATCATATATAAGATATAACAACATAATATGGGGAATAAATATACTATCGAGCCTCTTGATATAATTGTAGTTATTATCAACGTATATGAAATATTTGTCCTTAATTAGTAGTCTTTTATCTTAGTTTCTTAGTGATTAAGTAACCTAAAATTTGGTGACGGGAAAGAAGCAAAATATTGAAATTGTTTATATCATATATAACATATAAAATTATGAATATGGGGAATAGATATACTATCGAGCTTCTTTATATAACTTTAGTTATTATCAATGTATATGAAATATGTATCCTTAATTAATAGTCTTTTAACTTAGTTTCTTAGTGATGAAGCAAACTAAAATTTGGTGACGCGGAAGAAGCAAAATATTGAAATTGTATATATCATATATAACATATAACAATATAAATATGGGGAATAGATATACTATCGAGCCTCTTTATATAACTATAGTTATTACCAATGTATATGAAATATGTGTCATTAATTAATAGTCTTTTAACTTAGTTTCTTAGTGATGAAGTAACCTAAAATTTAGGGACTGGGAAGAAGCAAAATATTGAAATTGTTTATATCATATATAACATATAACAATCTGAATATGGGAAATAGATATACTATCGAGCCTCTTGATATAATTGTAGTTATTATCAACGTATATGAAATATGTGTCCTTAATTAGTAGTCTTTTATCTTAGTTTCTTAGTGATTAAATAACCTAAAATTTAGTGACGGGAAAGAAGCAAAATATTGAAATTGTTTATATCATATATAACATGTAACAATGTGAATATGGGGAATAGATATACTATCGACCCTCTTTATATAACTTTAGTTATTATCAATGTATATGAAATATGTGTCCTTAATTAATAGTCTTGTAACTTAGTTTCTTAGTGATGAAGTAACCTAAAATTTAGTGACGGGGAAGAAGCAAAATATTGAAATTGTTTATATCATATATAACATATAACAATATAAATATGGGGAATAAATATACTATCTGGCCTCTTTATATAACTTTAGGTATTACCAATTTATATGAAATATGTGTCATTATATAATAGTCTTTTAACTTAGTTTCTTAGTGATGAAGTAATCTAAAATTTGGTGACGGGGAAGAAGCAAAATATTGAAATTGTTTATATCATATATAACATATAACAATATGAATATGGGGAGTAGATATACTATCGAGCCTCTTTATATAACCTTAGTTATTTCAATGTATATGAAATATGTGTCCTTAATTAATAGTCTTTTAACTTAGTTTCTTAGTAATGAAGTAACCTAAAATTCGGTGACGGGGAAGAAGCAAAATATTGAAATTGTTTATATCATATATAACATATAACAACATAAATATGGGGAATAAATATACTATCGAGCCTCTTTATATAACTTTAGTTATTACCAATGTATATGAAATATGTGTCATTAATTAATAGTATTTTAACTTAGTTTCTTAGTGATGAGGTAACCTAAAATTTGTTGACGGGGAAGAAGCAAAATATTGAAATTGTTTATATCATATATAACATATAACAATATGAATATGGGGAATAGATATACTATCGAGCCTCTTTATATAACTTTAGTTATTATCAATGTATATGAAATATGTGTCCTTAATTAATAGTCTTTTAACTTAGTTTCATAGTGATGAAGTAACCTAAAACTTGGTGACGGGGAAGAAGCAAAACATTGAAATTGTTTATGTCATATATAACATATAACAATATAAATATGGGGAATAGATATACTATCGAGCCTCTTTATATAACTTTAGTTATTACCAATTTATATGAAATATGTGTCATTAATTAATAGTCTTTTAACTTAGTTTCTTAGTGATGATGTAACATAAAATTTGGTGACGGGGAAGAAGCAAAATATTGAAATTGTTTATATCATATATAATATATAACAATATGAATATGGGGAATAGATATAATATCGAGCCTCTTGATATAATTGTAGTTATTATCAACGTATATGAAATATGTGTCCTTAATTAGTAGTCTTTTATCTTAGTTTCTTAGTGATTAAGTAACCTAAAATTTGGTGATGGGAAAGAAGCAAAATATTGAAATTGTTTATATCATATATAATATGTAACAATATAAATATGGGGAATAGATATACTATCGAGCCTCTTTATATAACTTTAGTTATTACCAATGTATATGAAATATGTGTCATTAATTAATAGTCTATTAACTTAGTTTCTCAGTGATTAAGTAACCTAAAATTTAGTGACGGGGAAGAAGCAAAATATTGAAATTGTTTATATCATATATAACATATAATAATATGAATATGGGGAATAGATATACTATCGTGCCTCTTGATATAATTGTAGTTATTATCAACGTATATGAAATATGTGTCTTTAATTAGTAGTCTTTTATCTTAGTTTCTTAGTGATTAAGTAACATAAAATTTGGTGACGGGAAAGAAGCAAAATATTGAAATTGTTTATATCATATATAACATGTAACAATGTGAATATGGGGAATAGATATACTATCGAGCCTCTTTATATAACTTTAGTTATTATCAATGTATATGAAATATGTGTCCTTAATTAATAGTCTTGTAACTTAGTTTCTTAGTGATGAAGTAACCTAAAATTTGGTGACGGGGAAGAAGCAAAATATTGAAATTGTTTATATCATATATAACATGTAACAATGTGAATATGGGGAATAGATATACTATCGAGTCTCTTTATATAACTTTAGTTATTAACAATGTATATGAAATATGTGTCCTTAATTAATAGTCTTGTAACTTAGTTTCTTAGTGATGAAGTAACCTAAAATTTAGTGACGGGGAAGAAACAAAATATTGAAATTGTTTATATCATATATAACATATAACAATATAAATATGGGGAATAAATATATTATCTGGCCTCTTTATATAACTTTAGGTATTACCAATTTATATGAAATATGTGTCATTATATAATATTCTTTTAACTTAGTTTCTTAGTGATGAAGTAATCTAAAATTTGGTGACGGGGAAGAAGCAAAATATTGAAATTGTTTATATCATATATAACATATAACAATATGAATATGGGGAGTAGATATACTATCGAGCCTCTTTATAGAACCTTAGTTATTTCAATGTATATGAAATATGTGTCCTTAATTAATAGTCTTTTAACTTAGTTTCTTAGTAATGAAGTAACCTAAAATTCGGTGACGGGGAAGAAGCAAAATATTGAAATTGTTTATATCATATATAACATATAACAACATAAATATGGGGAATAAATATACTATCGAGCCTCTTTATATAACTTTAGTTATTACCAATGTATATGAAATATGTGTCATTAATTAATAGTATTTTAACTTAGTTTCTTAGTGATGAGGAAACCTAAAATTTGTTGACGGGGAAGAAGCAAAATATTGAAATTGTTTATATCATATATAACATATAACAATATGAATATGGGGAATAGATATACTATCAAGCCTCTTTATATAACTTTAGTTAATATCAATGTATATGAAATATGTGTCCTTAATTAATAGTCTTTTAACTTAGTTTCATAGTGATGAAGTAACCTAAAATTTGGTGACGGGGAAGAAGCAAAACATTAAAATTGTTTATGTCATATATAACATATAACAATATACATATGGGGAATAGATATACTATCGAGCCTCTTTATATAACTTTAGTTATTATCAATGTATATGAAATATGTGTCCTTAATTAATAGTCTTTTAACTTAGTTTCATAGTGATGAAGTAACCTAAAATTTGGTGACGGGGAAGAAGCAAAACATTGAAATTGTTTATGTCATATATAACTTATAACAATATAAATATGGGGAATAAATATACTATCGAGCCTCTTTATAAAACTTTATTTATTACCAATGTATATTAAATATTTGTCATTAATTAATAGTCTTTTAACTTATTTTCTTACTGATGAAGTAACCTAAAATTTGGTGACGGGGAAGAAGCAAAATATTGAAATTGTTTATATCACATATAACATATAACAATATGAATATGGGAAATAGATATACTATTGATCCTCTTTATATAACTTTATTTATTATCAACGTATATGAAATCAGTGTCCTTAATTAGTAGTCTTTTAACTGAGTTTCTTAGTGATTAAGTAACCTAAAATTTGGTGACGGGAAAGAAGCAAAATATTGAAATTGTTTATATCATATATAACATGTAACAATATAAATATCGGGAATAGATATACTAACGAGCCTCTTTATATAACTTTAGTTATTACCAATGTATATGAAATATGTGTCATTAATTAATCGTCTTTTAACTTAGTTTCTTAGTGATGAAGTAACCTAAAATTTGGTGATGGGGTAGAAGCAAAATATTGAAATTGTTTATATCATATATAAGATATAACAATATGAATATGGGGAATAGATATACTATCGAGTCTCTTGATATAATAGTAGTTATTATCAACGTATATGAAATATGTGTCCTTAATTAGTAGTCTTTTATCTTAGTTTCTTAGTGATTAAGTAACCTAAAATTTGGTGACGGGAAAGAAGCAAAATATTGAAATTGTTTATATCATATATACCATGTAACAATGTGAATATGGGGAATAGATATACTATCGAGCCTCTTTATATAACTTTAGTTATTATCAATGTATATGAAATATGTGTCCTTAATTAATAGTCTTGTAACTTAGTTTCTTAGTGATGAAGTAACCTAAAATTTAGTGACGGGGAAGAAGCAAAATATTGAAATTGTTTATATCATATATAACATATAACAATATAAATATGGGGAATAAATATACTATCTGACCTCTTTATATAACTTTAGGTATTACCAATTTATATGAAATATGTGTCATTATATAATAGTCTTTTAACTTAGTTTCTTAGTGATGAAGTAATCTAAAATTTGGTGACGGGGAAGAAGCAAAATATTGAAATTGTTTATATCATATATAACATATAACAATATGAATATGGGGAGTAGATATACTATCGAGCCTCTTTATATAACCTTAGTTATTTCAATGTATATGAAATATGTGTCCTTAATTAATAGTCTTTTAACTTAGTTTCTTAGTAATGAAGTAACCTAAAATTCGGTGACGGGGAAGAAGCAAAATATTGAAATTGTTTATATCATATATAACGTATAACAACATAAATATGGGGAATAAATATACTATCGAGCCTCTTTATATAACTTTAGTTATTACCAATGTATATGAAATATGTGTCATTAATTAATAGTATTTTAACTTAGTTTCTTAGTGATGAGGTAACCTAAAATTTGTTGACGGGGAAGAAGCAAAATATTGAAATTGTTTATATCATATATAACATATAACAATATGAATATGGGGAATAGATATACTATCGAGCCTCTTTATATAACTTTAGTTATTAACAATGTATATGAAATATGTGTCCTTAATTAATAGTCTTTTAACTTAGTTTTATAGTGATGAAGTAACCTAAAATTTGGTGACGGGGAAGAAGCAAAACATTGAAATTGTTTATGTCATATATAACATATAACAATATAAATATGGGGAATAGATATACTATCGAGCCTCTTTATATAACTTTAGTTATTATCAATGTATATGAAATATGTGTCCTTAATTAATAGTCTTTTAACTTAGTTTCATAGTGATGAAGTAACCTAAAATTTGGTGACGGGGAAGAAGCAAAACATTGAAATTGTTTATGTCATATATAACATATAATAATATAAATATGGGGAATAAATATACTATCGAGCCTCTTTATATAACTTTAGTTATTACCAATGTATTTGAAATATTTGTCATTAATTAATAGTCTTTTAACTTATTTTCTTACTGATGAAGTAACCTAAAATATGGTGACGGGGAAGAAGCAAAATATTGAAATTGTTTATATCACATATATCATATAACAATATGAATATGGGAAATAGATATACTATTGATCCTCTTTATATAACTTTATTTATTATCAACGTATATGAAATATGTGTCCTTAAATAGTAGTCTTTTAATTGAGTTTCTTAGTGATTAAGTAGCCTAAAATTTGGTGACGGGAAAGAAGCAAAATATTGAAATTGTTTATATCATATATAACATGTAACAATATAAATATCGGGAATAGATATACTATCGAGCCTCTTTATATAACTTTAGTTATTACCAATGTATATGAAATATGTGTCATTAATTAATAGTCTTTTAACTTAGTTTCTTAGTGATGAAGTAACCTAAAATTTGGTGACGGGGAAGAAGCAAAATATTGAAATTGTTTATATCATATATAAGATATAACAATATGAATATGGGGAATAGATATACTATCGAGCCTCTTGATATAATTGTAGTTATTAACAACGTATATGAAATATGTGTCCTTAATTAGTAGTCTTTTATCTTAGTTTCTTAGTGATTAAGTAACCTAAAATTTGGTGATGGGAAAGAAGCAAAATATTGAAATTGTTTATATCATATATAACATATAAAATTATGAATATGGGGAATAGATATACTATCGAGCCTCTTTATATAACTTTAGTTATTATCAATGTATATGAAATATGTATCCTTAATTAATAGTCTTTTAACTTAGTTTCTTAGTGATGAAGTAACCTAAAATTTGGTGACGGGGAAGAAGCAAAATATTGAAATTGTTTATATCATATACAACATATAACAATTTAAATATGGGGAATAAATATACTATCGGGCCTCTTTATATAACTTCAGGTATTACCAATTTATATGAAATATGTGTCATTAATTAATAGTCTTTTAACTTAGTTTCTTAGTGATGAAGTAACCTAAAATTTGGTGACGGAGAAGAAGAAAATACTGAAACTGTTTACTTCTATTATACCATAATACAATATGAATATGGTGAATAAATATACTATCGAGACTCATTAGATAATTTGAATTATTTCAAATGTATATGGAATTTGTGTCATTAAGTAATAGTCTTTTAACTTAGTTTCTTAGTGATGAAGTAACCTAAGATTTTGTGATGGAGAATTAGAAAATACTGAAACTGTTTACATGTATTATACCAAAATACAATATGAATATGGTGAATAAATATACTATCGAGACTCATTAAACAATTTGAATTATTTCAAATGTATATGGAATATGTGTCATTAAATAATAGTCTTTTAACTTAGTTTCTTAGTGATGAAGTAACCTAAGATTTGGTGATGGAGAATTAGAAAATACTGAAATTGATTACATCTATTATACCATAATACAATATGAATATGGTGGATAAATATACTATCGAGACTCATTAGATAATTTGAATTATTTCAAATGTATATGGAATATGTGTCATTAAATAATAGTCTTTTAACTTAGTTTCTTAGTGATGAAGTAACCTAAGATTTGGTGATGGAGAATTAGAAAATACTGAAATTGATTACATCTATTATACCATAATACAATATGAATATGGTGGATAAATATACTATCGAGACTCATAAGATAATTTGAATTATTTCAAATGTATATGGAATATGTGTCATTAAGTAATAGTCTTTTAACTTGGTTTCTTAGTGATGAAGTAACCTAAAATTTGGTGATGGAGAATTAGAAAATACGGAAAATGTTTACATCTATTATACCATAATACAATATGAATATGGTGGATAAATATACTATTGAGGCTCATTAGATAATTTGAATTATTTCAAATGTATATGGAATATGTGTCATTAAGTAATAGTCTTTTAACTTAGTTTCTTAGTGATGAAGTAACCTAAGATTTGGTGAAGGAGAATAAGAAAATACTGAAACTGTTTACTTCTATTATACCATAATACAATATGAATATGGTGAATAAATATACTATCGAGACTCATTAGATGATTTGAATTATTTCAAATGTATTTGGAATATGTGTCATTAAGTAATAGTCTTTTAACTTAGTTTCTTAGTGATGAAGTAACCTAAGATTTTGTGATGGAGAATTAGAAAATACTGAAACTGTTTACATGTATTATACCATAATACAATATGAATATGGTGAATAAATATACTATCGAGACTCATTAAACAATTTGAATTATTTCAAATGTATATGGAATATGTGTCATTAAGTAATAGTCTTTTAACTTAGTTTCTTAGTGATGAAGTAACCTAAGATTTTGTGATGGAGAATTAGAAAATACTGAAACTGTTTACATGTATTATACCATAATACAATATGAATGTGGTGAATAAATATACTATCGAGACTCATTAGATAATTTGAATTATTTCAAATGTATATGGAATATGTGTCATTAAATAATAGTCTTTTAACTTAGTTTCTTAGTGATGAAGTAACCTAAGATTTGGTGATGGAGAATTAGAAAATACTGAAATTGATTACATCTATTATACCATAATACAATATGAATATGGTGGATAAATATACTATCGAGACTCATAAGATAATTTGAATTATTTCAAATGTATATGGAATATGTGTCATTAAGTAATAGTCTTTTAACTTGGTTTCTTAGTGATGAAGTAACCTAAAATTTGGTGATGGAGAATTAGAAAATACGGAAAATGTTTACATCTATTATACCATAATACAATATGAATATGGTGGATAAATATACTATTGAGGCTCATTAGATAATTTGAATTATTTCAAATGTATATGGAATATGTGTCATTAAGTAATAGTCTTTTAACTTAGTTTCTTAGTGATGAAGTAACCTAAGATTTGGTGAAGGAGAATAAGAAAATACTGAAACTGTTTACTTCTATTATACCATAATACAATATGAATATGGTGAATAAATATACTATCGAGACTCATTAGATGATTTGAATTATTTCAAATGTATTTGGAATATGTGTCATTAAGTAATAGTCTTTTAACTTAGTTTCTTAGTGATGAAGTAACCTAAGATTTTGTGATGGAGAATTAGAAAATACTGAAACTGTTTACATGTATTATACCATAATACAATATGAATATGGTGAATAAATATACTATCGAGACTCATTAAACAATTTGAATTATTTCAAATGTATATGGAATATGTGTCATTAAGTAATAGTCTTTTAACTTAGTTTCTTAGTGATGAAGTAACCTAAGATTTTGTGATGGAGAATTAGAAAATACTGAAACTGTTTACATGTATTATACCATAATACAATATGAATGTAGTGAATAAATATACTATCGAGACTCATTAGATAATTTGAATTATTTCAAATGTATATGGAATATGTGTCATTAAATAATAGTCTTTTAACTTAGTTTCTTAGTGATGAAGTAACCTAAGATTTGGTGATGGAGAATTAGAAAATACTGAAATTGATTACATCTATTATACCATAATACAATATGAATATGGTGGATAAATATAATATCGAGACTCATTAGATAATTTGAATTATTTCAAATGTATATGGAATATGTGTCATTAAGTAATAGTCTTTTAACTTAGTTTCTTAGTGATGAAGTAACCTAAGATTTGGTGATGGAGAATTAGAAAATACTAAAACTGTTTACATCTATTATACCATAATACAATATGAATATGGTGAATAAATAATCTATCGAGACACATTAGATAATTTGAATTATTTCAAATGTATATGGAATATGTGTCATTAAGTAATAGTCTCTTAACTTAGTTTCTTAGTGATGAAGTAACCTAAAATTTGGTGATGGAGAAAAGAAAAATATTGAAATTGTTTACATCTATTATACGATAATAAAATATAAATATGGTTGATAAATATAATATCGAGACTCATTATATAATTTGAATTATTTCAAATGTATATGGAAAATGTTTTATTAAGTAATAGTCTTTTAACTTAGTTTCTTAGTGATGAAGTCACCTAAAATTTGGTGATAGAGAAGAAGAAAAATATTGAAATTGTTTACATCTATTATACCATAATACAATATGAATATGGTGGATAAATATACTATCGAGACTCATTAGATAATTTGAATTATTTCAAATGTATATGGAATATGTGTCATTAAGTAATAGTCTTTTAACTTGGTTTCTTAGTGATCAAGTAACCTAAAAATTGGTGATAGAGAATTAGAAAATACTGAAACTGTTTACATCTATTATACCATAATACAATATGAATATGGTGGATAAATATAGTATCGAGACTCATTAGATAATTTGAATTATTTCAAATGTATATGGAATATGTGTCATTAAGTAATAATCTTTTAACTTAGTTTCTTAGTGATGAAGTAACCTAAGATTTGGGGAAGGAGAATTAGAAAATACTGAAACTGTTTACATCTATTATACCATAATACAATATGAATATGGTGAATAAATATACTATCGAGACTCATTAGATAATTTGAATTATTTCAAATGTATATGGAATATGTGTCATTAAGTAATAGTCTTTTAACTTAGTTTCTTAGTGAAGAAGTAACCTAAGATTTGGTGATGGAGAATTAGAAAATACTGAAACTGTTTACATCTATTATACCATAATACAATATGAATATGGTGAATAAATATACTATTGAGACTCATTAGACAATTTGAATTATTTCAAATGTATATGGAATATGTGTCATTAATTAATAGTCTTTTAACTTAGTTTCTTAGTGATGAAGTAACCTAAGATTTTGTGATGGAGAATTAGAAAATACTGAAACTGTTTACATCTATTATACCATAATACAATATGAATATGGTGGATAAATATAGTATCGAGACTCATTAGATAATTTGAATTATTTCAAATGTATATGGAATATGTGTCATTAAGTAATAATCTTTTAACTTAGTTTCTTAGTGATGAAGTAACCAAAGATTTTGTGATGGAGAATTAGAAAATACTGAAACTGTTTACATCTATTATACCATAATACAATATGAATGTGGTGAATAAATATACTATCGAGACTCATTAGATAATTTGAATTATTTCAAATGTATATGGAATATGTGTCATTAATTAATAGTCTTTTAACTTAGTTTCTTAGTGATGAAGTAACCTAAGATTTTGTGATGGAGAATTAGAAAATACTGAAACTGTTTACATGTATTATACCATAATACAATATGAATATGGTGAATAAATATACTATCGAGACTCATTAGATAATTTGAATTATTTCAAATGTATATGGAATATGTGTCATTAAATAATAGTCTTTTAACTTAGTTTCTTAGTGATGAAGTAACCTAAGATTTGGTGATGGAGAATTAGAAAATACTGAAATTGATTACATCTATTATACCATAATACAATATGAATATGGTGGTTAAATATACTATCGAGACTCATTAGATAATTTGAATTATTTCAAATGTATATGGAATATGTGTCATTAAGTAATAGTCTTTTAACTTGGTTTCTTAGTGATCAAGTAACCTAAAATTTGGTGATAGAGAATTAGAAAATACTGAAACTGTTTACATCTATTATACCATAATACAATATGAATATGGTGGATAAATATAGTATCGAGACTCATTAGATAATTTGAATTATTTCAAATGTATATGGAATATGTGTCATTAAGTAATAATCTCTTAACTTAGTTTCTTAGTGATGAAGTAACCTAAGATTTGGGGAAGGAGAAGAAGAAAAATATTGAAATTGTTTACATCTATTATACGATAATAAAATATGAATATGGTGGATAAATATACTATCGAGACTCATTAGATAATTTGAATTATTACAAATGTATATGGAATATGTGTCATTAAGTAATAGTCTTTTAACTTAGTTTCTTAGTGATGAAGTGACCTAAAATTTGGTGATAGAGAAGAAGAAAAATATTGAAATTGTTAACATCTATTATACCATAATACAATATGAATATGGTGGATAAATATACTATCGAGACTCATTAGATAATTTGAATTATTTCAAATGTATATGGAATATGTGTCATTAAGTAATAGTCTTTTAACTTGGTTTCTTAGTGATGAAGTATGTAACACCCTCTAAAAACCCCGAATAAATTTTCAAGAATAATTAAAATTATAATTTCAGAGTACATGTATCAACGAGGATGTCACAATTCTCTTTTAATAAAAACAAGTTCCTGTCATGCATAATCATAGTAGTAACTCATACATGTTTACACAGCGGAATAATTTAATTAATAAAACCAATGTTATAATATTTTTCAAAATCATCACGGATTAACACCTGGAAAAATGTCAACATCATATTATAACAAATATAAGGAAATAAACGAGTCTGACTAAAGCAGCTCGACAAACAAACGTTCCCGGAGTTACAACTATCAGAGCATGACCCGGACAATACTAAAACGGAATTAAACTAAAAACGACAAGCCTTCGCCAAGCACCTGAACGAAGCTCCTCAATCTGAAATATTCAACAGTAAGGGTGAGCATCTCAACTATACATTTGATTATACGTTCATAACAATCAATTCAGGAAACCATAAGCATCACCCAACAATTAGCATGTTTTATAGATTACAAATACCTTTACAATTCATATATTCATAATATCATACTTTTCATGCTTACTATTAACATCAAACATCGTTAACCATTTAGTATCAATACATGCATACAATCAATCAAATACAACATTGGAAAAATCATCCATTCATGTCATATTCAATGTAATGCAACACACCCATGCATGTGGTACCATTTTACCGCCCCATTAAATCTCGGGTCACGGATAACTCACCGTTCCATTATATCGTGGACACGGCTACCACCTCAACGTTCCATTAAATCGCGGACACGTATATTGGCCACCATGTTAATTCCACACAATGGGAATTAACAAATGCAACATGATATGTAAAGTATGTAACACTCAGCATACTATTAACATCAATCGACATATCATGCAACATCAACAATATCAAATATAACATGATCTGAATAGCATGTAATCACTCAGCATACTATTAAACATCAATCATATCAAGTTATATCATAATTCATGCTTGATACATCATCTAAAAGCATGACAATAAAATCCATATAGTGTTGGTATCATAACATACGATCGTTATTCGATACTAGCATCAATCAACACTAGGAAATCAATAAACACATATTCAAAACATGTCAAACACTGCACATCAAAACCGGATCAATCCGTACTTAACAGCATGCACAGAAAACATAGTTTAAAAACCAACACAGGAGGTTTAACACGGGTGCCCGTGTAAAACAACACTGCCCGTGTGGAAATGTGTCCAGAAAACACGTTTTTTTGACAATACAGGGGATCAACACGGGTGCCCGTGTGAATCAACACGGCCCGTGTTGAATTGTGCCCAGAAAACACATATTTATGCCAACACAGTGAATCAACACGGGTGCCCGTGTTAATCAACACGCCCGTGTTGAATTGTGGCCAGAAAACACATTTTTATCAGCATTACAGTGAATCAACACGGGTGCCCGTGTTAATCAACGCGCCCGTGTTGATGAGTGCGAACCCAAAATTTTTGTTCCTGCAGCAGCTCATATACCCATATTTTTGCACGAAAATACCTTTCTACGGCAGTGTAATGCAGTACAAAACATCCAAATTCACCATAGGAACCTAAAATCCCTAATTGATTTATAAAATTTGGGAACCTAAACCTTTTCTAACAAGATTTGACCCTAAAGTTATCAATCCCTAAGAACATCATAGAAAATGGGGTTATCCTACGATTACCCAACCAATTGCATCTAAACCCATAAGCAAATATAAATTGAGTAGTAGCCCCCCGTACCTTATCAAATTGCAGCTTGAGTTCTTGAGCGATGTTCTTCGTTCTTCTCACCTTCAGAGCTCTATTTCCCCAAATTTCCCAAACTCTGTGTTATCGTGAATAATGAGAAAAATAACTTGAGTTCCAAAACATATCCCTATTTCTTTTGCACCCCCACTCTTTTCTAACAACATCCAAGCCCAATAACTTAAAAACCCAATATTTCTTATTTCTTTTATTTTCTTCAAATATTCCAAAATAAATAATTTCTTTTTATTTTATTAATTCTAATAAAATAATTTCCCAATTAAATAAATCAAATAATTGAAACTGGGGTGTTACAAAGTAACCTAAAATTTGGTGATGGAGAATTAGAAAATACGGAAAATGTTTACATCTATTATACCATAATACAATATGAATATGGTGGATAAATATAATATCGAGACTCATTAGATAATTTGAAATATTTCAAATGTATATGGAATATGTGTCATTAAGTAATAGTCTTTTAACTTAGTTTCTTAGTGATCAAGTAACCTAAAATTTGGTGATAGAGAATTAGAAAATACTGAAACTGTTTACATCTATTATACCATAATACAATATGAATATGGTGGATAAATATAGTATCGAGACTCATTAGATAATTTGAATTATTTCAAATGTATATGGAATATGTGTCATTAAGTAATAATCTTTTAACTTAGTTTCTTAGTAATGAAGTAACCTAAGATTTGGTGAAGGAGAATTAGAAAATACTAAAATTGTTTACATCTATTATACCATAATACAATATGAATATGGTGAATAAATATACTATCGAGACTCATTAGATAATTTGAATTATTTCAAATGTATATCGAATATGTGTCATTAAGTAATAGTCTTTTAACTTAGTTTCTTAGTGATGAAGTAACCTAAGATTTGGTGATGGAGAATTAGAAAATACTGAAACTGTTTACATCTATTATACCATAATACAATATGAATATGGTGAATAAATATTCTATTGAGACTCATTAGATAATTTAAATTATTTCAAATGTATATGGGATATGTGTCATTAAGTAATAGTCTTTTAACTTAGTTTCTTAGTGATGAAGTAACCTAAAATTTGGTGATCGAGAATTAGAAAATACTGAAACTGTTTACATCTATTATACAATAATACAATATGAATATGGTGGATAAATATAGTATCTAGACTCATTAGATAATTTGAATTATTTCAAATGTATATGGAATATGTGTCATTAAGTAATAATCTTTTAACTTAGTTTCTTAGTGATGAAGTAACCTAAGATTTGGTGAAGGAGAATTAGAAAATACTGAAACTGTTTACATGTATTATACCATAATACAATATGAATATGGTGAATAAATATACTATCGAGACTTATTAGGTAATTTGAATTATTTCAAATGTATATGGAATATGTGTCATTAAGTAATAGTCTTTTAACTTAGTTTCTTAGTGATGAAGTAACCTAAGATTTGGTGATGGAGAATTAGAAAATACTGAAACTATTTACATCTATTATACCATAATACAATATGAATAGGGTGAATAAATATACTATCGAGACTCATTATATAATTTGAATTATTTCAAATGTATATGGAATATGTGTCATTAAATAATAGTCTTTTAACTTAGTTTCTTAGTGATGAAGTAACCTAAGATTTGGTGATGGAGAATTAGAAAATACTGAAACTGTTTACATCTATTATACCATAATACAATATGAATAGGGTGAATAAATATACTATCGAGACTCATTAGATAATTTGAATTATTTCAAATGTATATGGAATATGTGTCATTAAGTAATAGTCTTTTAACTTAGTTTTGTAGTGATGAAGTAACCTAAGATTTGGTGATGGAGAATTAGAAAATACTAAAACTGTTTACATCTATTATACCATAATACAATATGAATATGGTGAATAAATAATCTATCGAGACTCATTAGATAATTTGAATTATTTCAAATGTATATGGAATATGTGTCATTAAGTAATAGTCTCTTAACTTAGTTTCTTAGTGATGAAGTAACCTAAAATTTGGTGATGGAGAAGAAGAAAAATATTGAAATTGTTTACATCTATTATACGATAGTAAAATATGAATATGGTGGATAAATATACTATCGAGACTCATTAGATAATTTGAATTATTTCAAATGTATATGGAATATGTGTCATTAATTAATAGTCTTTTAACTTAGTTTCTTAGTGATGAAGTAACCTAAAATTTGGTGATACAGAAGAAGAAAAATATTGAAATTGTTAACATCTATTATACCATAATACAATATGAATATGGTGGATAAATATACTATCTAGACTCATTAGATAATTTGAATTATTTCAAATGTATATGGAATATGTGTCATTAAGTAATAGTCTTTTAACTTGGTTTCTTAGTGATCAAGTAACCTAAAATTTGGTGATAGAGAATTAGAAAATACTGAAACTGTTTACATCTATTATACCATAATACAATATGAATATGGTGGTAAATATAGTATCGAGACTCATTAGATAATTTGAATTATTTCAAATGTATATCGAATATGTGTCATTAAGTAATAATCTATTAACTTACTTTCTTAGTGATGAAGTAACCTAAGATTTGGTGAAGGAGAATTAGAAAATACTGAAACTGTTTACATCTATTATACCATAATACAATATGAATATGGTGAATAAATATACTATCGAGACTCATTAGATAATTTGAATTATTTCAAATGTATATGGAATATGTGTCATTAAGTAATAGTCTTTTAACTTAGTTTCTTAGTGATGAAGTAACCTATGATTTGGTGATGGAGAATTAGAAAATACTGAAACTGTTTACATCTATTATACCATAATACAATATGAATATGGTGAATAAATATACTATTGAGACTCATTAGATAATTTGAATTATTTCAAATGTATATGGAATATGTGTCATTAAGTAATAGTCTTTTAACTTAGTTTCTTAGTGATGAAGTAACCTAAAATTTGGTGATCGAGAATTAGAAAATACTGAAACTGTTTACATCTATTATACCATAATACAATATGAATATGGTGGATAAATATAGTATCGAGACTCATTAGATAATTTGAATTATTTCAAATGTATATGGAATATGTGTCATTAAGTAATAATCTTTTAACTTAGTTTCTTAGTGATGAAGTAACCTAAGATTTTGTGATGGAGAATTAGAAAATACTGAAACTGTTTACATGTATTATACCATAATACAATATGAATATGGTGAATAAATATGCTATCGAGACTCATTAGACAATTTGAATTATTTCAAATGTATATGGAATATGTTTCATTAATTAATAGTCTTTTAACTTAGTTTCTTAGTGATGAAGTAACCTAAGATTTTGTGATGGAGAATTAGAAAACACTGAAACTGTTTACATGTATTATACCATAATACAATACGAATATGGTGAATAAATATACTATCGAGACTCATTAGATAATTTGAATTATTTCAAATGTATATGGAATATGTGTCATTAAATAATAGTCTTTTAAGTTAGTTTCTTAGTGATGAAGTAACCTAAGATTTGGTGATGGAGAATTAGAAAATACTGAAATTGATTACATCTATTATACCATAATAAAATATGAATATGGTGATTAAATATACTATCGAGACTCATTAGATAATTTGAATTATTTCAAATGTATATGGAATATGTGTCATTAAGTAATAGTCTTTTAACTTAGTTTCGTAGTGATGAAGTAACCTAAGATTTGGTGATGGAGAATTAGAAAATACTAAAACTGTTTACATCTATTATACCATAATACAATATGAATATGGTGAATAAATAATCTATCGAGACTCATTAGATAATTTGAATTATTTCAAATGTATATGGAATATGTGTCATTAAGTCATAGTCTCTTAACTTAGTTTCTTAGTGATGAAGTAACCTAAAATTTGGTGATGGAGAAGAAGAAAAATATTGAAATTGTTTACATCTATTATACGATAATAAAATATGAATATGGTGGATAAATATACTATCGAGACTCATTAGATAATTTGAATTATTTCAAATGTATATGGAATATGTGTCATTAAGTAATAGTCTTTTAACTTAGTTTCTTAGTGATGAAGTAACCTAAAATTTGGTGATAGAGAAGAAGAAAAATATTGAAATTGTTAACATCTATTATACCATAATACAATATGAATATGGTGGATAAATATACTATCGAGACTCATTAGATAATTTGAATTATTTCAAATGTATATGGAATATGTGTCATTAAGTAATAGTCTTTTAACTTGGTTTCTTAGTGATCAAGTAACCTAAAATTTGGTGATAGAGAATTAGAAAATACTGAAACTGTTTACATCTATTATACCATAATACAATATGAATATGGTGGATAAATATAGTATCGAGACTCATTAGATAATTTGAATTATTTCAAATGTATATGGATATGTGTCATTAAGTAATAATCTTTTAACTTAGTTTCTTAGTGATGAAGTAACCTAAGATTTGGTGAAGGAGAATTAGAAAATACTGAAACTGTTTACATCTATTATACCATAATACAATATGAATATGGTGAATAAATATACTATTGAGACTCATTAGATAATTTGAATTATTTCAAATGTATATGGAATACATGTCATTAAGTAATAGTCTTTTAACTTAGTTTCTTAGTGATGAAGTATCCTAAGATTTTGTGATGGAGAATTAGAAAATACTGAAACTGTTTACATGTATTATACCATAATAGAATATGAATATGGTGAATAAATATACTATCGAGACTCATTAGATAATTTGAATTATTTCAAATGTATATGGAATATGTGTCATTAAATAATAGTCTTTTAACTTAGTTTCTTAGTGATGAAGTAACCTAAGATTTGGTGATGGAGAATTAGAAAATACTGAAATTGATTACATCTATTATACCATAATACAATATGAATATGGTGGTTAAATATACTATCGAGACTCATTAGATAATTTGAATTATTTCAAATGTATATGGAATATGTGTCATTAAGTAATAGTCTTTTAACTTAGTTTCGTAGTGATGAAGTAACCTAAGATTTGGTGATGGAGAATTAGAAAATACTAAAACGGTTTACATCTATTATACCATAATACAATATGAATATGGTGAAAAAATAATCTATCGAGACTCATTAGATAATTTGAATTATTTCAAATGTATATGGAATATGTGTCATTAAGTACTAGTCTCTTAACTTAGTTTCTTAGTGATGAAGTAACCTAAAATTTGGTGATGGAGAAGAAGAAAAATATTGAAATTGTTTACATCTATTATACGATAATAAAATATGAATATGGTGGATAAATATACTATCGAGACTCATTAGATAATTTGAATTATTTCAAATGTATATGGAATATGTGTCATTAATTAATAGTCTTTTAACTTAGTTTCTTAGTGATGAAGTAACCTAAAATTTGGTGATACAGAAGAAGAAAAATATTGAAATTGTTAACATCTATTATACCATAATACAATATGAATATGGTGGATAAATATACTATCTAGACTCATTAGATAATTTGAATTATTTCAAATGTATATGGAATATGTGTCATTAAGTAATAGTCTTTTAACTTGGTTTCTTAGTGATCAAGTAACCTAAAATTTGGTGATAGAGAATTAGAAAATACTGAAACTGTTTACATCTATTATACCATAATACAATATGAATATGGTGGTAAATATATTATCGAGACTCATTAGATAATTTGAATTATTTCAAATGTATATCGAATATGTGTCATTAAGTAATAATCTATTAACTTACTTTCTTAGTGATGAAGTAACCTAAGATTTGGTGAAGGAGAATTAGAAAATACTGAAACTGTTTACATCTATTATACCATAATACAATATGAATATGGTGAATAAATATACTATCGAGACTCATTAGATAATTTGAATTATTTCAAATGTATATGGAATATGTGTCATTAAGTAATAGTCTTTTAACTTAGTTTCTTAGTGATGAAGTAACCTATGATTTGGTGATGGAGAATTAGAAAATACTGAAACTGTTTACATCTATTATACCATAATACAATATGAATATGGTGAATAAATATACTATTGAGACTCATTAGATAATTTGAATTATTTCAAATGTATATGGAATATGTGTCATTAAGTAATAGTCTTTTAACTTAGTTTCTTAGTGATGAAGTAACCTAAAATTTGGTGATCGAGAATTAGAAAATACTGAAACTGTTTACATCTATTATACCATAATACAATATGAATATGGTGGATAAATATAGTATCGAGACTCATTAGATAATTTGAATTATTTCAAATGTATATGGAATATGTGTCATTAAGTAATAATCTTTTAACTTAGTTTCTTAGTGATGAAGTAACCTAAGATTTTGTGATGGAGAATTAGAAAATACTGAAACTGTTTACATGTATTATACCATAATACAATATGAATATGGTGAATAAATATGCTATCGAGACTCATTAGACAATTTGAATTATTTCAAATGTATATGGAATATGTTTCATTAATTAATAGTCTTTTAACTTAGTTTCTTAGTGATGAAGTAACCTAAGATTTTGTGATGGAGAATTAGAAAACACTGAAACTGTTTACATGTATTATACCATAATACAATACGAATATGGTGAATAAATATACTATCGAGACTCATTAGATAATTTGAATTATTTCAAATGTATATGGAATATGTGTCATTAAATAATAGTCTTTTAAGTTAGTTTCTTAGTGATGAAGTAACCTAAGATTTGGTGATGGAGAATTAGAAAATACTGAAATTGATTACATCTATTATACCATAATACAATATGAATATGGTGATTAAATATACTATCGAGACTCATTAGATAATTTGAATTATTTCAAATGTATATGGAATATGTGTCATTAAGTAATAGTCTTTTAACTTAGTTTCGTAGTGATGAAGTAACCTAAGATTTGGTGATGGAGAATTAGAAAATACTAAAACTGTTTACATCTATTATACCATAATACAATATGAATATGGTGAATAAATAATCTATCGAGACTCATTAGATAATTTGAATTATTTCAAATGTATATGGAATATGTGTCATTAAGTCATAGTCTCTTAACTTAGTTTCTTAGTGATGAAGTAACCTAAAATTTGGTGATGGAGAAGAAGAAAAATATTGAAATTGTTTACATCTATTATACGATAATAAAATATGAATATGGTGGATTAATATACTATCGAGACTCATTAGATAATTTGAATTATTTCAAATGTATATGGAATATGTGTCATTAAGTAATAGTCTTTTAACTTAGTTTCTTAGTGATGAAGTAACCTAAAATTTGGTGATAGAGAAGAAGAAAAATATTGAAATTGTTAACATCTATTATACCATAATACAATATGAATATGGTGGATAAATATACTATCGAGACTCATTAGATAATTTGAATTATTTCAAATGTATATGGAATATGTGTCATTAAGTAATAGTCTTTTAACTTGGTTTCTTAGTGATCAAGTAACCTAAAATTTGGTGATAGAGAATTAGAAAATACTGAAACTGTTTACATCTATTATACCATAATACAATATGAATATGGTGGATAAATATAGTATCGAGACTCATTAGATAATTTGAATTATTTCAAATGTATATGGATATGTGTCATTAAGTAATAATCTTTTAACTTAGTTTCTTAGTGATGAAGTAACCTAAGATTTGGTGAAGGAGAATTAGAAAATACTGAAACTGTTTACATCTATTATACCATAATACAATATGAATATGGTGAATAAATATACTATTGAGACTCATTAGATAATTTGAATTATTTCAAATGTATATGGAATACATGTCATTAAGTAATAGTCTTTTAACTTAGTTTCTTAGTGATGAAGTATCCTAAGATTTTGTGATGGAGAATTAGAAAATACTGAAACTGTTTACATGTATTATACCATAATAGAATATGAATATGGTGAATAAATATACTATCGAGACTCATTAGATAATTTGAATTATTTCAAATGTATATGGAATATGTGTCATTAAATAATAGTCTTTTAACTTAGTTTCTTAGTGATGAAGTAACCTAAGATTTGGTGATGGAGAATTAGAAAATACTGAAATTGATTACATCTATTATACCATAATACAATATGAATATGGTGGTTAAATATACTATCGAGACTCATTAGATAATTTGAATTATTTCAAATGTATATGGAATATGTGTCATTAAGTAATAGTCTTTTAACTTAGTTTCGTAGTGATGAAGTAACCTAAGATTTGGTGATGGAGAATTAGAAAATACTAAAACGGTTTACATCTATTATACCATAATACAATATGAATATGGTGAAAAAATAATCTATCGAGACTCATTAGATAATTTGAATTATTTCAAATGTATATGGAATATGTGTCATTAAGTAATAGTCTCTTAACTTAGTTTCTTAGTGATGAAGTAACCTAAAATTTGGTGATGGAGAAGAAGAAAAATATTGAAATTGTTTACATCTATTATACGATAATAAAATATGAATATGGTGGATATATATACTATCGAGACTCATTAGATAATTTGAATTATTTCAAATGTATATGGAATATGTGTCATTAATTAATAGTCTTTTAACTTAGTTTCTTATTGATGAAGTAACCTAAAATTTGGTGATAGAGAAGAAGAAAAATATTGAAATTATTAACATCTATTATACCATAATACAATATGAATATGGTGGATAAATATACTATCGAGACTCATTAGATGATTTGAATTATTTCAAATGTATATGGAATATGTGTCATTAAGTAATAGTCTTTTAACTTGGTTTCTTAGTGATGAAGTAACCTAAAATTTGGTGATGGAGAATTAGAAAATACAGAAAATGTTTACATCTATTATACCATAATACAATATGAATATGGTGGATAAATATAATATCGAGACTCATTAGATAATTTGAAATATTTCAAATGTATATGGAATATGTGTCATTAAGTAATAGTCTTTTAACTTAGTTTCTTAGTGATCAAGTAACCTAAAATTTGGTGATAGAGAATTAGAAAATACTGAAACTGTTTACATCTATTATACCATAATACAATATGAATATGGTGGATAAATATAGTATCGAGACTCATTAGATAATTTGAATTATTTCAAATGTATATTGAATATGTGTCATTAAGTAATAATCTTTTAACTTAGTTTCTTAGTGATGAAGTAACCTAAGATTTGGTGAAGGAGAATTAGAAAATACTAAAATTGTTTACATCTATTATACCATAATACAATATGAATATGGTGAATAAATATACTATCGAGACTCATTAGATAATTTGAATTATTTCAAATGTATATGGAATATGTGTCATTAAGTAATAGTCTTTTAACTTAGTTTCTTAGTGATGAAGTAACCTAAGATTTGGTGATGGAGAATTAGAAAATACTGAAACTGTTTACATCTATTATACCATAATACAATATGAATATGGTGAATAAATATACTATTGAGACTCATTAGATAATTTGAATTATTTCAAATGTATATGGAATATGTGTCATTAAGTAATAGTCTTTTAACTTAGTTTCTTAGTGATGAAGTAACCTAAAATTTGGTGATCGAGAATTAGAAAATACTGAAACTGTTTACATCTATTATACCATAATACAATATGAATATGGTGGATAAATATAGTATCGAGACTCATTAGTTAATTTGAATTATTTCAAATGTATATGGAATATGTGTCATTAAGTAATAATCTTTTAACTTAGTTTCTTAGTGATGAAGTAACCTAAGATTTGGTGAAGGAGAATTAGAAAATACTGAAACTGTTTACATGTATTATACCATAATACAATATGAATATGGTGAATAAATATACTATCGAGAATCATTAGATAATTTGAATTATTTCAAATGTATATGGAATATGTGTCATTAAGTAATAGTCTTTTAACTTAGTTTCTTAGTGATGAAGTAACCTAAGATTTGGTGATGGAGAATTAGAAAATACTGAAATTGTTTACATCTATTATACCATAATACAATATGAATATGGTGGATAAATATAGTATCGAGACTCATTAGATAATTTGAATTATTTCAAATGTATATGGAATATGTGTCATTAAGTAATAATCTTTTAACTTAGTTTCTTAGTGATGAAGTAACCTAAGATTTGGGGAAGGAGAATTAGAAAATACTGAAACTATTTACATCTATTATACCATAATACAATATGAATATGGTGAATAAATATACTATCGAGACTCATTAGATAATTTGAATTATTTCAAATGTATATGGAATATGTGTCATTAAGTAATAGTCTTTTAACTTAGTTTCTTAGTGATGAAGTAACCTAAGATTTGGTGATGGAGAATTAGAAAATACTGAAGCTGTTTACATCTATTATACCATAATACAATATGAATATGGTGAATAAATATACTATTGAGACTCATTAGATAATTTGAATTATTTCAAATGTATATTGAATATGTGTCATTAAGTAATAGTCTTTTAACTTAGTTTCTTAGTGATGAAGTAACCTAAAATTTGGTGATCGAGAATTAGAAAATACTGAAACTGTTTACATCTATTATACCATAATACAATATGAATATGGTGGATAAATATAGTATCGAGACTCATTAGATAATTTGAATTATTTCAAATGTATATGGAATATGTGTCATTAAGTAATAATCTTTTAACTTAGTTTCTTAGTGATGAAGAAACCTAAGATTTGGTGAAGGAGAATTAGAAAATACTGAAACTGTTTACATGTATTATACCATAATACAATATGAATATGGTGAATAAATATACTATCGAGACTCATTAGATAATTTGAATTATTTCAAATGTATATGGAATATGTGTCATTAATTAATAGTCTTTTAACTTAGTTTCTTAGTGATGAAGTAACCTAAGATTTGGTGATGGAGAATTAGAAAATACTGAAACTGTTTACATCTATTATACCATAATACAATATGAATAGAGTGAATAAATATACTATCGAGACTCATTAGATAATTTGAATTATTTCAAATGTATATGGAATATGTGTCATTAAATAATAGTCTTTTAACTTAGTTTCTTAGTGATGAAGTAACCTAAGATTTGGTGATGGAGAATTAGAAAATACTAAAACTATTTACATCTATTATACCATAATACAATATGAATATGGTGAATAAATAATCTATCGAGACTCATTAGATAATTTGAATTATTTCAAATGTATGTGGAATATGTGTCATTAAGTAATAGTCTCTTAACTTAGTTTCTTAGTGATGAAGTAACCTAAAATTTGGTGATGGAGAAGAAGAAAAATATTGAAATTTTTAACATCTATTATACCATAATACAATATGAATATGGTGGATAAATATACTATCGAGACTCATTAGATAATTTGAATTATTTCAAATGTATATGGAATATGTGTCATTAAGTAATAGTCTTTTAACTTGGTTTCTTAGTGATCAAGTAACCTAAAATTTGGTGATAGAGAATTAGAAAATACTGAAACTGTTTACATCTATTATACCATAATACAATATGAATATGGTGGATAAATATAGTATCGAGACTCATTAGATAATTTGAATTATTTCAAATGTATATGGAATATGTGTCATTAAGTAATAATCTTTTAACTTAGTTTCTTAGTGATGAAGTAACCTAAAATTTGGGGAAGGAGAATTAGAAAATACTGAAACTGTTTACATCTATTATACCATAATACAATATAAATATGGTGAATAAATATACTATCGAGACTCATTAGATAATTTGAATTATTTCAAATGTATATGGAATATGTGTCATTAAGTAATAGTCTTTTAACTTAGTTTCTTAGTGATGAAGTAACCTAAGATTTGGTGATGGAGAATTAGAAAATACTGAAACTGTTTACATCTATTATACCATAATACAATATGAATATGGTGAATAAATATACTATTGAGACTCATTAGATAATTTGAATTATTTCAAATGTATATGGAATATGTGTCATTAAGTAATAGTCTTTTAACTTAGTTTCTTAGTGATGAAGTAACCTAAAATTTGGTGATCGAGAATTAGAAAATACTGAAACTGTTTACATCTATTATACCATAATACAATATGAATATGGTGGATAAATATAGTATCGAGACTCATTAGATAATTTGAAATATTTCAAATGTATATGGAATATGTGTCATTAAGTAATAATCTTTTAACTTAGTTTCTTAGTGATGAAGTAACCAAAGATTTTGTGATGGAGAATTAGAAAATACTGAAACTGTTTACATGTATTATACCCTAATACAATATGAATATGGTGAATAAATATACTATTGAGACTCATTAGACAATTTGAATTATTTCAAATGTATATGGAATATGTGTCATTAATTAATAGTCTTTTAACTTAGTTTCTTAGTGATGAAGTAACCTAAGATTTTGTGATGGAGAATTAGAAAATACTGAAACTGTTTACATGTATTATACCATAATACAATATGAATATGGTGAATAAATATACTATTGAGACTCATTAGATAATTTGAATTATTTCAAATGTATATGGAATATGTGTCATTAAATAATAGTCTTTTAACTTAGTTTCTTAGTGATGAAGTAACCTAAGATTTGGTGATGGAGAATTAGAAAATACTGAAATTGATTACATCTATTATACCATAATACAATATGAATATGGTGGATAAATATAATATCGAGACTCATTAGATAATTTGAATTATTTCAAATGTATATGGAATATGTGTCATTAAGTAATAGTCTTTTAACTTAGTTTCTTAGTGATAAAGTAACCTAAGATTTGGTGATGGAGAATTAGAAAATACTAAAACTGTTTACATATATTATACCATAATACAATATGAATATGGTGAATAAATAATCTATCGAGACACATTAGATAATTTGAATTATTTCAAATGTATATGGAATATGTGTCATTAAGTAATAGTCTCTTAACTTAGTTTCTTAGTGATGAAGTAACCTAAAATTTGGTGATGGAGAAAAGAAAAATATTGAAATTGTTTACATCTATTGTACGATAATAAAATATAAATATGGTTGATAAATATACTATCGAGACTCATTAGATAATTTGAATTATTTCAAATGTATATGGAATATGTGTCATTAAGTAAAAGTCTTTTAACTTAGTTTCTTAGTGATGAAGTCACCTAAAATTTGGTGATAGAGAAGAAGAAAAATATTGAAATTGTTTACATCTATTATACCATAATACAATATGAATATGGTGGATAAATATACTATCGAGACTCATTAGATAATTTGAATTATTTCAAATGTATATGGAATATGTGTCATTAAGTAATAGTCTTTTAACTTGGTTTCTTAGTGATCAAGTAACCTAAAATTTGGTTATTAAAGAATTAGAAAATACTAAAACTGTTTACATCTATTATACCATAATACAATATGAATATGGTGGATAAATATAGTATCGAGACTCATTAGATAATTTGAATTATTTCAAATGTATATGGAATATGTGTCATTAAGTAATAATCTTTTAACTTAGTTTCTTAGTGATGAAGTAACCTAAGATTTGGGGAAGGAGAATTAGAAAATACTGAAACTGTTTACATCTATTATACCATAATACAATATGAATATGGTGAATAAATATACTATCAAGACTCATTAGATAATTTGAATTATTTCAAATGTATATGGAATATGTGTCATTAAGTAATAGTCTTTTAACTTAGTTTCTTAGTGATGAAGTAACCTAAGATTTGGTGATGGAGAATTAGAAAATACTGAAACTATTTACATCTATTATACCATAATACAATATGAATATGGTGAATAAATATACTATTGAGACTCATTAGATAATTTGAATTATTTCAAATGTATATGGAATATGTGTCATTAAGTAATAGTCTTTTAACTTAGTTTCTTAGTGATGAAGTAACCTAAAATTTGGTGATCGAGAATTAGAAAATACTGAAACTGTTTACATCTATTATACCATAATACAATATGAATATGGTGGATAAATATAGTATCTAGACTCATTAGATAATTTGAATTATTTCAAATGTATATGGAATATGTGTCATTAAGTAATAATCTTTTAACTTAGTTTCTTAGTGATGAAGTAACCTAAGATTTTGTGATGGAGAATTAGAAAATACTGAAACTGTTTACATGTATTATACCATAATACAATATGAATATGGTGAATAAATATACTATTGAGACTCATTAGACAATTTGAATTATTTCAAATGTATATGGAATATGTGTCATTAATTAATAGTCTTTTAACTTAGTTTCTTAGTGATGAAGTAACCTAAGATTTTGTGATGGAGAATTAGAAAATACTGAAACTGTTCACATGTATTATACCATAATACAATATGAATATGGTGAATAAATATACTATCGAGACTCATTAGATAATTTGAATTATTTCAAATGTATATGGAATATGTGTCATTAAATAATAGTCTTTTAACTTAGTTTCTTAGTGATGAAGTAACCTAAGATTTGGTGATGGAGAATTAGAAAATACTGAAATTGATTACATCTATTATACCATAATACAATATGAATATGGTGGTTAAATATACTATCGAGACTCATTAGATAATTTGAATTATTTCAAATGTATATGGAATATGTGTCATTAAGTAATAGTCTTTTAACTTAGTTTCGTAGTGATGAAGTAACCTAAGATTTGGTGATGGAGAATTAGAAAATACTAAAACTGTTTACATCTATTATACCATAATACAATATGAATATGGTGAATAAATAATCTATCGAGACTCATTAGATAATTTGAATTATTTCAAATGTATATGGAATATGTGTCATTAAGTAATAGTCTCTTAACTTAGTTTCTTAGTGATGAAGTAACCTAAAATTTGGTGATGGAGAAGAAGAAAAATATTGAAATTGTTTACATCTATTATACGATAATAAAATATGAATATGGTGGATAAATATACTATCGAGACTCATTAGATAATTTGAATTATTTAAAATGTATATGGAATATGTGTCATTAAGTAATAGTCTTTTAACTTAGTTTCTTAGTGATGAAGTAACCTAAAATTTGGTGATGGAGAATTAGAAAATACGGAAAATGTTTACATCTATTATACAATAATACAATATGAATATGGTGGATAAATATAATATCGAGACTCATTAGATAATTTGAAATATTTCAAATGTATATGTAATATGTGTCATTAAGTAATAGTCTTTTAACTTAGTTTCTTAGTGATGAAGTAACCTAAGATTTTGTGATGGAGAATTAGAAAATACTGAAACTGTTTACATCTATTATACCATAATACAATATGAATAGGGTGAATAAATATACTATCGAGACTCATTAGATAATTTGAATTATTTCAAATGTATATGGAATATGTGTCATTAAATAATAGTCTTTTAACTTAGTTTCTTAGTGATGAAGTAACCTAAGATTTGGTGATGGAGAATTAGAAAATACTAAAACTATTTACATCTATTATACCATAATACAATATGAATATGGTGAATAAATAATCTATCGAGACTCATTATATAATTTGAATTATTTCAAATGTATGTGGAATATGTGTCATTAAGTAATAGTCTCTTAACTTAGTTTCTTAGTGATGAAGTAACCTAAAATTTGGTGATGGAGAAGAAGAAAAATATTGAAATTTTTAACATCTATTATACCATAATACAATATGAATATGGTGGATAAATATACTATCGAGACTCATTAGATAATTTGAATTATTTCAAATGTATATGGAATATGTGTCATTAAGTAATAGTCTTTTAACTTGGTTTCTTAGTGATCAAGTAACCTAAAATTTGGTGATAGAGAATTAGAAAATACTGAAACTGTTTACATCTATTATACCATAATACAATATGAATATGGTGGATAAATATAGTATCGAGACTCATTAGATAATTTGAATTATTTCAAATGTATATGGAATATGTGTCATTAAGTAATAATCTTTTAACTTAGTTTCTTAGTGATGAAGTAACCTAAAATTTGGGGAAGGAGAATTAGAAATTACTGAAACTGTTTACATCTATTATACCATAATACAATATAAATATGGTGAATAAATATACTATCGAGACTCATTAGATAATTTGAATTATTTCAAATGTATATGGAATATGTGTCATTAAGTAATAGTCTTTTAACTTAGTTTCTTAGTGATGAAGTAACCTAAGATTTGGTGATGGAGAATTAGAAAATACTGAAACTGTTTACATCTATTATACCATAATACAATATGAATATGGTGAATAAATATACTATTGAGACTCATTAGATAATTTGAATTATTTCAAATGTATATGGAATATGTGTCATTAAGTAATAGTCTTTTAACTTAGTTTCTTAGTGATGAAGTAACCTAAAATTTGGTGATCGAGAATTAGAAAATACTGAAACTGTTTACATCTATTATACCATAATACAATATGAATATGGTGGATAAATATAGTATCGAGACTCATTAGATAATTTGAAATATTTCAAATGTATATGGAATATGTGTCATTAAGTAATAATCTTTTAACTTAGTTTCTTAGTGATGAAGTAACCAAAGATTTTGTGATGGAGAATTAGAAAATACTGAAACTGTTTACATGTATTATACCCTAATACAATATGAATATGGTGAATAAATATACTATTGAGACTCATTAGACAATTTGAATTATTTCAAATGTATATGGAATATGTGTCATTAATTAATAGCCTTTTAACTTAGTTTCTTAGTGATGAAGTAACCTAAGATTTTGTGATGGAGAATTAGAAAATACTGAAACTGTTTACATGTATTATACCATAATACAATATGAATATGGTGAATAAATATACTATTGAGACTCATTAGATAATTTGAATTATTTCAAATGTATATGGAATATGTGTCATTAAATAATAGTCTTTTAACTTAGTTTCTTAGTGATGAAGTAACCTAAGATTTGGTGATGGAGAATTAGAAAATACTGAAATTGATTACATCTATTATACCATAATACAATATGAATATGGTGGATAAATATAATATCGAGACTCATTAGATAATTTGAATTATTTCAAATGTATATGGAATATGTGTCATTAAGTAATAGTCTTTTAACTTAGTTTCTTAGTGATAAAGTAACCTAAGATTTGGTGATGGAGAATTAGAAAATACTAAAACTGTTTACATATATTATACCATAATACAATATGAATATGGTGAATAAATAATCTATCGAGACACATTAGATAATTTGAATTATTTCAAATGTATATGGAATATGTGTCATTAAGTAATAGTCTCTTAACTTAGTTTCTTAGTGATGAAGTAACCTAAAATTTGGTGATGGAGAAAAGAAAAATATTGAAATTGTTTACATCTATTATACGATAATAAAATATAAATATGGTTGATAAATATACTATCGAGACTCATTAGATAATTTGAATTATTTCAAATGTATATGGAATATGTGTCATTAAGTAATAGTCTTTTAACTTAGTTTCTTAGTGATTAAGTCACCTAAAATTTGGTGATAGAGAAGAAGAAAAATATTGAAATTGTTTACATCTATTATACCATAATACAATATGAATATGGTGGATAAATATACTATCGAGACTCATTAGATAATTTGAATTATTTCAAATGTATATGGAATATGTGTCATTAAGTAATAGTCTTTTAACTTGGTTTCTTAGTGATCAAGTAACCTAAAATTTGGTTATTAAAGAATTAGAAAATACTAAAACTGTTTACATCTATTATACCATAATACAATATGAATATGGTGGATAAATATAGTATCGAGACTCATTAGATAATTTGAATTATTTCAAATGTATATGGAATATGTGTCATTAAGTAATAATCTTTTAACTTAGTTTCTTAGTGATGAAGTAACCTAAGATTTGGGGAAGGAGAATTAGAAAATACTGAAACTGTTTACATCTATTATACCATAATACAATATGAATATGGTGAATAAATAATCTATCGAGACTCATTAGATAATTTGAATTATTTCAAATGTATGTGGAATATGTGTCATTAAGTAATAGTCTCTTAACTTAGTTTCTTAGTGATGAAGTAACCTAAAATTTGGTGATGGAGAAGAAGAAAAATATTGAAATTTTTAACATCTATTATACCATAATACAATATGAATATGGTGGATAAATATACTATCGAGACTCATTAGATAATTTGAATTATTTCAAATGTATATGGAATATGTGTCATTAAGTAATAGTCTTTTAACTTGGTTTCTTAGTGATCAAGTAACCTAAAATTTGGTGATAGAGAATTAGAAAATACTAAAACTATTTACATCTATTATACCATAATACAATATGAATATGGTGGATAAATATAGTATCGAGACTCATTAGATAATTTGAATTATTTCAAATGTATATGGAATATGTGTCATTAAGTAATAATCTTTTAACTTAGTTTCTTAGTGATGAAGTAACCTAAGATTTTGTGATGGAGAATTAGAAAATACTGAAACTGTTTACATGTATTATACCATAATACAATATGAATATGGTTAATAAATATACTATTGAGACTCATTAGACAATTTGAATTATTTCAAATGTATATGGAATATGTGTCATTAATTAATAGTCTTTTAACTTAGTTTCTTAGTGATGAAGTAACCTAAGATTTTGTGATGGAGAATTAGAAAATACTGAAACTGTTCACACGTATTATACCATAATACAATATGAATATGGTGAATAAATATACTATCGAGACTCATTAGATAATTTGAATTATTTCAAATGTATATGGAATATGTGTCATTAAATAATAGTCTTTTAACTTAGTTTCTTAGTGATGAAGTAACCTAAGATTTGGTGATGGAGAATTAGAAAATACTGAAATTGATTACATCTATTATACCATAATACAATATGAATATGGTGGTTAAATATACTATCGAGACTCATTAGATAATTTGAATTATTTCAAATGTATATGGAATATGTGTCATTAAGTAATAGTCTTTTAACTTAGTTTCGTAGTGATGAAGTAACCTAAGATTTGGTGATGGAGAATTAGAAAATACTAAAACTGTTTACATCTATTATACCATAATACAATATGAATATGGTGAATAAATAATCTATCGAGACTCATTAGATAATTTGAATTATTTCAAATGTATATGGAATATGTGTCATTAAGTAATAGTCTCTTAACTTAGTTTCTTAGTGATGAAGTAACCTAAAATTTGGTGATGGAGAAGAAGAAAAATATTGAAATTGTTTACATCTATTATACGATAATAAAATATGAATATGGTGGATAAATATACTATCGAGACTCATTAGATAATTTGAATTATTTAAAATGTATATGGAATATGTGTCATTAAGTAATAGTCTTTTAACTTAGTTTCTTAGTGATGAAGTAACCTAAAATTTGGTGATGGAGAATTAGAAAATACGGAAAATGTTTACATCTATTATACAATAATACAATATGAATATGGTGGATAAATATAATATCGAGACTCATTAGATAATTTGAAATATTTCAAATGTATATGTAATATGTGTCATTAAGTAATAGTCTTTTAACTTAGTTTCTTAGTGATGAAGTAACCTAAGATTTTGTGATGGAGAATTAGAAAATACTGAAACTGTTTACATGTATTATACCATAATACAATATGAATATGGTGAATAAATATGCTATCGAGACTCATTAGACAATTTGAAATCAAATGTATATGGAATATGTGTCATTAAATAATAGTCTTTTAACTTAGTTTCTTAGTGATGAAGTAACCTAAGATTTTGTGATGGAGAATTAGAAAATACTGAAACTGTTTACATGTATTATACCATAATAGAATTATGAATATGGTGAATAAATATACTATCGAGACTCATTAGATAATTTGAATTATTTCAAATGTATATCGAATATGTGTCATTAAATAATAGTCTTTTAAGTTAGTTTCTTAGTGATGAAGTAACCTAAGATTTGGTGATGGAGAATTAGAAAATACTGAAATTGATTACATCTATTATACCATAATACAATATGAATATGGTGGTTAAATATACTATCGAGACTCATTAGATAATTTGAATTATTTCAAATGTATATGGAATATGTTTCATTAATTAATAGTCTTTTAACTTAGTTTCTTAGTGATGAAGTAACCTAAGATTTGGTGAAGGAGAATTAGCAAATACTGAAACTGTTTACATGTATTATACCATAATACAATATGAATATGGTGAATAAATATACTATCGAGACTCATTAGATAATTTGAATTATTTCAAATGTATATGGAATATGTGTCATTAAGTAATAGTCTTTTAACTTAGTTTCTTAGTGATGAAGTAACCTAAGATTTGGTGATGGAGAATTAGAAAATACTGAAATTGTTTACATCTATTATACCATAATACAATATGAATATGGTGGATAAATATAGTATCGAGACTCATTAGATAATTTGAATTATTTCAAATGTATATGGAATATGTGTCATTAAGTAATAATCTTTTAACTTAGTTTCTTAGTGATGAAGTAACCTAAGATTTGGGGAAGGAGAATTAGAAAATACTGAAACTATTTACATCTATTATACCATAATACAATATGAATATGGTGAATAAATATACTATCGAGACTCATTAGATAATTTGAATTATTTCAAATGTATATGGAATATGTGTCATTAAGTAATAGTCTTTTAACTTAGTTTCTTAGTGATGAAGTAACCTAAGATTTGGTGATGGAGAATTAGAAAATACTGAAGCTGTTTACATCTATTATACCATAATACAATATGAATATGGTGAATAAATATACTATCGAGACTCATTAGATAATTTGAATTATTTCAAATGTATATGGAATATGTGTCATTAAGTAATAGTCTTTTAACTTAGTTTCTTAGTGATGAAGTAACCTAAAATTTGGTGATCGAGAATTAGAAAATACTGAAACTGTTTACATCTATTATACCATAATACAATATGAATATGGTGGATAAATATAGTATCGAGACTCATTAGATAATTTGAATTATTTCAAATGTATATGGAATATGTGTCATTAAGTAATAATCTTTTAACTTAGTTTCTTAGTGATGAAGTAACCTAAGATTTGGTGAAGGAGAATTAGAAAATACTGAAACTGTTTACATGTATTATACCATAATACAATATGAATATGGTGAATAAATATACTATCGAGACTCATTAGATAATTTGAATTATTTCAAATGTATATGGAATATGTGTCATTAATTAATAGTCTTTTAACTTAGTTTCTTAGTGATGAAGTAACCTAAGATTTGGTGATGGAGAATTAGAAAATACTGAAACTGTTTACATCTATTATACCATAATACAATATGAATAGGGTGAATAAATATACTATCGAGACTCATTAGATAATTTGAATTATTTCAAATGTATATGGAATATGTGTCATTAAATAATAGTCTTTTAACTTAGTTTCTTAGTGATGAAGTAACCTAAGATTTGGTGATGGAGAATTAGAAAATACTAAAACTGTTTACATCTATTATACCATAATACAATATGAATATGGTGAATAAATAATCTATCGAGACTCATTAGATAATTTGAATTATTTCAAATGTATGTGGAATATGTGTCATTAAGTAATAGTCTCTTAACTTAGTTTCTTAGTGATGAAGTAACCTAAAATTTGGTGATGGAGAAGAAGAAAAATATTGAAATTTTTAACATCTATTATACCATAATACAATATGAATATGGTGGATAAATATACTATCGAGACTCATTAGATAATTTGAATTATTTCAAATGTATATGGAATATGTGTCATTAAGTAATAGTCTTTTAACTTGGTTTCTTAGTGATCAAGTAACCTAAAATTTGGTGATAGAGAATTAGAAAATACTGAAACTGTTTACATCTATTATACCATAATACAATATGAATATGGTGGATAAATATAGTATCGAGACTCATTAGATAATTTGAATTATTTCAAATGTATATGGAATATGTGTCATTAAGTAATAATCTTTTAACTTAGTTTCTTAGTGATGAAGTAACCTAAGATTTTGTGATGGAGAATTAGAAAATACTGAAACTGTTTACATGTATTATACCATAATACAATATGAATATGGTGAATAAATATACTATTGAGACTCATTAGACAATTTGAATTATTTCAAATGTATATGGAATATGTGTCATTAATTAATAGTCTTTTAACTTAGTTTCTTAGTGATGAAGTAACCTAAGATTTTGTGATGGAGAATTAGAAAATACTGAAACTGTTCACATGTATTATACCATAATACAATATGAATATGGTGAATAAATATACTATCGAGACTCATTAGATAATTTGAATTATTTCAAATGTATATGGAATATGTGTCATTAAATAATAGTCTTTAACTTAGTTTCTTAGTGATGAAGTAACCTAAGATTTGGTGATGGAGAATTAGAAAATACTTAAATTGATTACATCTATTATACCATAATACAATATGAATATGGTGGTTAAATATACTATCGAGACTCATTAGATAATTTGAATTATTTCAAATGTATATGGAATATGTGTCATTAAGTAATAGTCTTTTAACTTAGTTTCGTAGTGATGAAGTAACCTAAGATTTGGTGATGGAGAATTAGAAAATACTAAAACTGTTTACATCTATTATACCATAATACAATATGAATATGGTGAATAAATAATCTATCGAGACTCATTAGATAATTTGAATTATTTCAAATGTATATGGAATATGTGTCATTAAGTAATAGTCTCTTAACTTAGTTTCTTAGTGATGAAGTAACCTAAAATTTGGTGATGGAGAAGAAGAAAAATATTGAAATTGTTTACATCTATTATACGATAATAAAATATGAATATGGTGGATAAATATACTATCGAGACTCATTAGATAATTTGAATTATTTAAAATGTATATGGAATATGTGTCATTAAGTAATAGTCTTTTAACTTAGTTTCTTAGTGATGAAGTAACCTAAAATTTGGTGATGGAGAATTAGAAAATAACGGAAAATGTTTACATCTATTATACAATAATACAATATGAATATGGTGGATAAATATAATATCGAGACTCATTAGATAATTTGAAATATTTCAAATGTATATGTAATATGTGTCATTAAGTAATAGTCTTTTAACTTAGTTTCTTAGTGATGAAGTAACCTAAGATTTTGTGATGGAGAATTAGAAAATACTGAAACTGTTTACATGTATTATACCATAATACAATATGAATATGGTGAATAAATATGCTATCGAGACTCATTAGACAATTTGAAATCAAATGTATATGGAATATGTGTCATTAAATAATAGTCTTTTAACTTAGTTTCTTAGTGATGAAGTAACCTAAGATTTTGTGATGGAGAATTAGAAAATACTGAAACTGTTTACATGTATTATACCATAATAGAATTATGAATATGGTGAATAAAATATACTATCGAGACTCATTAGATAATTTGAATTATTTCAAATGTATATCGAATATGTGTCATTAAATAATAGTCTTTTAAGTTAGTTTCTTAGTGATGAAGTAACCTAAGATTTGGTGATGGAGAATTAGAAAATACTGAAATTGATTACATCTATTATACCATAATACAATATGAATATGGTGGTTAAATATACTATCGAGACTCATTAGATAATTTGAATTATTTCAAATGTATATGGAATATGTTTCATTAATTAATAGTCTTTTAACTTAGTTTCTTAGTGATGAAGTAACCTAAGATTTGGTGAAGGAGAATTAGCAAATACTGAAACTGTTTACATGTATTATACCATAATACAATATGAATATGGTGAATAAATATACTATCGAGACTCATTAGATAATTTGAATTATTTCAAATGTATATGGAATATGTGTCATTAAGTAATAGTCTTTTAACTTAGTTTCTTAGTGATGAAGTAACCTAAGATTTGGTGATGGAGAATTAGAAAATACTGAAATTGTTTACATCTATTATACCATAATACAATATGAATATGGTGGATAAATATAGTATCGAGACTCATTAGATAATTTGAATTATTTCAAATGTATATGGAATATGTGTCATTAAGTAATAATCTTTTAAACTTAGTTTCTTAGTGATGAAGTAACCTAAGATTTGGGGAAGGAGAATTAGAAAATACTGAAACTATTTACATCTATTATACCATAATACAATATGAATATGGTGAATAAATATACTATCGAGACTCATTAGATAATTTGAATTATTTCAAATGTATATGGAATATGTGTCATTAAGTAATAGTCTTTTAACTTAGTTTCTTAGTGATGAAGTAACCTAAGATTTGGTGATGGAGAATTAGAAAATACTGAAGCTGTTTACATCTATTATACCATAATACAATATGAATATGGTGAATAAATATACTATCGAGACTCATTAGATAATTTGAATTATTTCAAATGTATATGGAATATGTGTCATTAAGTAATAGTCTTTTAACTTAGTTTCTTAGTGATGAAGTAACCTAAAATTTGGTGATCGAGAATTAGAAAATACTGAAACTGTTTACATCTATTATACCATAATACAATATGAATATGGTGGATAAATATAGTATCGAGACTCATTAGATAATTTGAATTATTTCAAATGTATATGGAATATGTGTCATTAAGTAATAATCTTTTAACTTAGTTTTCTTAGTGATGAAGTAACCTAAGATTTGGTGAAGGAGAATTAGAAAATACTGAAACTGTTTACATGTATTATACCATAATACAATATGAATATGGTGAATAAATATACTATCGAGACTCATTAGATAATTTGAATTATTTCAAATGTATATGGAATATGTGTCATTAATTAATAGTCTTTTAACTTAGTTTCTTAGTGATGAAGTAACCTAAGATTTGGTGATGGAGAATTAGAAAATACTGAAAACTGTTTACATCTATTATACCATAATACAATATGAATAGGGTGAATAAATATACTATCGAGACTCATTAGATAATTTGAATTATTTCAAATGTATATGGAATATGTGTCATTAAATAATAGTCTTTTAACTTAGTTTCTTAGTGATGAAGTAACCTAAGATTTGGTGATGGAGAATTAGAAAATACTAAAACTGTTTACATCTATTATACCATAATACAATATGAATATGGTGAATAAATAATCTATCGAGACTCATTAGATAATTTGAATTATTTCAAATGTATGTGGAATATGTGTCATTAAGTAATAGTCTCTTAACTTAGTTTCTTAGTGATGAAGTAACCTAAAATTTGGTGATGGAGAAGAAGAAAAATATTGAAATTTTTAACATCTATTATACCATAATACAATATGAATATGGTGGATAAATATACTATCGAGACTCATTAGATAATTTGAATTATTTCAAATGTATATGGAATATGTGTCATTAAGTAATAGTCTTTTAACTTGGTTTCTTAGTGATCAAGTAACCTAAAATTTGGTGATAGACAATTAGAAAATACTGAAACTGTTTACATCTATTATACCATAATACAATATGAATATGGTGGATAAATATAGTATCGAGACTCATTAGATAATTTGAATTATTTCAAATGTATATGGAATATGTGTCATTAAGTAATAATCTTTTAACTTAGTTTCTTAGTGATGAAGTAACCTAAGATTTTGTGATGGAGAATTAGAAAATACTGAAACTGTTTACATGTATTATACCATAATACAATATGAATATGGTGAATAAATATACTATTGAGACTCATTAGACAATTTGAATTATTTCAAATGTATATGGAATATGTGTCATTAATTAATAGTCTTTTAACTTAGTTTCTTAGTGATGAAGTAACCTAAGATTTTGTGATGGAGAATTAGAAAATACTGAAACTGTTCACATGTATTATACCATAATACAATATGAATATGGTGAATAAATATACTATCGAGACTCATTAGATAATTTGAATTATTTCAAATGTATATGGAATATGTGTCATTAAATAATAGTCTTTTAACTAGTTTCTTAGTGATGAAGTAACCTAAGATTTGGTGATGGAGAATTAGAAAATACTGAAATTGATTACATCTATTATACCATAATACAATATGAATATGGTGGTTAAATATACTATCGAGACTCATTAGATAATTTGAATTATTTCAAATGTATATGGAATATGTGTCATTAAGTAATAGTCTTTTAACTTAGTTTCGTAGTGATGAAGTAACCTAAGATTTGGTGATGGAGAATTAGAAAATACTAAAACTGTTTACATCTATTATACCATAATACAATATGAATATGGTGAATAAATAATCTATCGAGACTCATTAGATAATTTGAATTATTTCAAATGTATATGGAATATGTGTCATTAAGTAATAGTCTCTTAACTTAGTTTCTTAGTGATGAAGTAACCTAAAATTTGGTGATGGAGAAGAAGAAAAATATTGAAATTGTTTACATCTATTATACGATAATAAAATATGAATATGGTGGATAAATATACTATCGAGACTCATTAGATAATTTGAATTATTTAAAATGTATATGGAATATGTGTCATTAAGTAATAGTCTTTTAACTTAGTTTCTTAGTGATGAAGTAACCTAAAATTTGGTGATGGAGAATTAGAAAAATACGGAAAATGTTTACATCTATTATACAATAATACAATATGAATATGGTGGATAAATATAATATCGAGACTCATTAGATAATTTGAAATATTTCAAATGTATATGTAATATGTGTCATTAAGTAATAGTCTTTTAACTTAGTTTCTTAGTGATGAAGTAACCTAAGATTTTGTGATGGAGAATTAGAAAATACTGAAACTGTTTACATGTATTATACATAATACAATATGAATATGGTGAATAAATATGCTATCGAGACTCATTAGACAATTTGAAATCAAATGTATATGGAATATGTGTCATTAAATAATAGTCTTTTAACTTAGTTTCTTAGTGATGAAGTAACCTAAGATTTTGTGATGGAGAATTAGAAAATACTGAAACTGTTTACATGTATTATACCATAATAGAATTATGAATATGGTGAATAAATATACTATCGAGACTCATTAGATAATTTGAATTATTTCAAATGTATATCGAATATGTGTCATTAAATAATAGTCTTTTAAGTTAGTTTCTTAGTGATGAAGTAACCTAAGATTTGGTGATGGAGAATTAGAAAATACTGAAATTGATTACATCTATTATACCATAATACAATATGAATATGGTGGTTAAATATACTATCGAGACTCATTAGATAATTTGAATTATTTCAAATGTATATGGAATATGTTTCATTAATTAATAGTCTTTTAACTTAGTTTCTTAGTGATGAAGTAACCTAAGATTTGGTGAAGGAGAATTAGCAAATACTGAAACTGTTTACATGTATTATACCATAATACAATATGAATATGGTGAATAAATATACTATCGAGACTCATTAGATAATTTGAATTATTTCAAATGTATATGGAATATGTGTCATTAAGTAATAGTCTTTTAACTTAGTTTCTTAGTGATGAAGTAACCTAAGATTTGGTGATGGAGAATTAGAAAATACTGAAATTGTTTACATCTATTATACCATAATACAATATGAATATGGTGGATAAATATAGTATCGAGACTCATTAGATAATTTGAATTATTTCAAATGTATATGGAATATGTGTCATTAAGTAATAATCTTTTAACTTAGTTTCTTAGTGATGAAGTAACCTAAGATTTGGGGAAGGAGAATTAGAAAATACTGAAACTATTTACATCTATTATACCATAATACAATATGAATATGGTGAATAAATATACTATCGAGACTCATTAGATAATTTGAATTATTTCAAATGTATATGGAATATGTGTCATTAAGTAATAGTCTTTTAACTTAGTTTCTTAGTGATGAAGTAACCTAAGATTTGGTGATGGAGAATTAGAAAATACTGAAGCTGTTTACATCTATTATACCATAATACAATATGAATATGGTGAATAAATATACTATCGAGACTCATTAGATAATTTGAATTATTTCAAATGTATATGGAATATGTGTCATTAAGTAATAGTCTTTTAACTTAGTTTCTTAGTGATGAAGTAACCTAAAATTTGGTGATCGAGAATTAGAAAATACTGAAACTGTTTACATCTATTATACCATAATACAATATGAATATGGTGGATAAATATAGTATCGAGACTCATTAGATAATTTGAATTATTTCAAATGTATATGGAATATGTGTCATTAAGTAATAATCTTTTAACTTAGTTTCTTAGTGATGAAGTAACCTAAGATTTGGTGAAGGAGAATTAGAAAATACTGAAACTGTTTACATGTATTATACCATAATACAATATGAATATGGTGAATAAATATACTATCGAGACTCATTAGATAATTTGAATTATTTCAAATGTATATGGAATATGTGTCATTAATTAATAGTCTTTTAACTTAGTTTCTTAGTGATGAAGTAACCTAAGATTTGGTGATGGAGAATTAGAAAATACTGAAACTGTTTACATCTATTATACCATAATACAATATGAATAGGGTGAATAAATATACTATCGAGACTCATTAGATAATTTGAATTATTTCAAATGTATATGGAATATGTGTCATTAAATAATAGTCTTTTAACTTAGTTTCTTAGTGATGAAGTAACCTAAGATTTGGTGATGGAGAATTAGAAAATACTAAAACTGTTTACATCTATTATACCATAATACAATATGAATATGGTGAATAAATAATCTATCGAGACTCATTAGATAATTTGAATTATTTCAAATGTATGTGGAATATGTGTCATTAAGTAATAGTCTCTTAACTTAGTTTCTTAGTGATGAAGTAACCTAAAATTTGGTGATGGAGAAGAAGAAAAATATTGAAATTTTTAACATCTATTATACCATAATACAATATGAATATGGTGGATAAATATACTATCGAGACTCATTAGATAATTTGAATTATTTCAAATGTATATGGAATATGTGTCATTAAGTAATAGTCTTTTAACTTGGTTTCTTAGTGATCAAGTAACCTAAATTTGGTGATAGAGAATTAGAAAATACTGAAACTGTTTACATCTATTATACCATAATACAATATGAATATGGTGGATAAATATAGTATCGAGACTCATTAGATAATTTGAATTATTTCAAATGTATATGGAATATGTGTCATTAAGTAATAATCTTTTAACTTAGTTTCTTAGTGATGAAGTAACTTAAAATTTGGGAAGGAGAATTAGAAAGTACTGAAACTGTTTACATCTATTATACCATAATACAATATAAATATGGTGAATAAATATACTATCGAGACTCATTAGATAATTTGAATTATTTCAAATGTATATGGAATATGTGTCATTAAGTAATAGTCTTTTAACTTAGTTTCTTAGTGATGAAGTAACCTAAGATTTGGTGATGGAGAATTAGAAAATACTGAAACTGTTTACATCTATTATACCATAATACAATATGAATATGGTGAATAAATATACTATTGAGACTCATTAGATAATTTGAATTATTTCAAATGTATATGGAATATGTGTCATTAAGTAATAGTCTTTTAACTTAGTTTCTTAGTGATGAAGTAACCTAAAATTTGGTGATCGAGAATTAGAAAATACTGAAACTGTATACATCTATTATACCATAATACAATATGAATATGGTGGATAAATATAGTATCGAGACTCATTAGATAATTTGAAATATTTCAAATGTATATGGAATATGTGTCATTAAGTAATAATCTTTTAACTTAGTTTCTTAGTGATGAAGTAACCAAAGATTTGTGATGGAGAATTAGAAAATACTGAAACTGTTTACATGTATTATACCCTAATACAATATGAATATGGTGAATAAATATACTATTGAGACTCATTAGACAATTTGAATTATTTCAAATGTATATGGAATATGTGTCATTAATTAATAGTCTTTAACTTAGTTTCTTAGTGATGAAGTAACCTAAGATTTGTGATGGAGAATTAGAAAATACTGAAACTGTTTACATGTATTATACCATAATACAATATGAATATGGTGAATAAATATACTATTGAGACTCATTAGATAATTTGAACTATTTCAAATGTATATGGAATATGTGTCATTAAATAATAGTCTTTTAACTTAGTTTCTTAGTGATGAAGTAACCTAAGATTTGGTGATGGAGAATTAGAAAATACTGAAATTGATTACATCTATTATACCATAATACAATATGAATATGGTGGATAAATATAATATCGAGACTCATTAGAAATTTGAATTATTTCAAATGTATATGGAATATGTGTCATTAAGTAATAGTCTTTTAACTTAGTTTCTTAGTGATAAAGTAACCTAAGATTTGGTGATGGAGAATTAGAAAATACTAAAACTGTTTACATATATTATACCATAATACAATATGAATATGGTGAATAAATAATCTATCGAGACACATTAGATAATTTGAATTATTTCAAATGTATATGGAATATGTGTCATTAAGTAATAGTCTCTTAACTTAGTTTCTTAGTGATGAAGTAACCTAAAATTTGGTGATGGAGAAAAGAAAAATATTGAAATTGTTTACATCTATTATACGATAATAAAATATAAATATGGTTGATAAATATACTATCGAGACTCATTAGATAATTTGAATTATTTCAAATGTATATGGAATATGTGTCATTAAGTAATAGTCTTTTAACTTAGTTTCTTAGTGATGAAGTCACCTAAAATTTGGTGATAGAGAAGAAGAAAAATATTGAAATTGTTTACATCTATTATACCATAATACAATATGAATATGGTGGATAAATATACTATCGAGACTCATTAGATAATTTGAATTATTTCAAATGTATATGGAATATGTGTCATTAAGTAATAGTCTTTTAACTTGGTTTCTTAGTGATCAAGTAACCTAAAATTTGGTTATTAAAGAATTAGAAAATACTGAAACTGTTTACATCTATTATACCATAATACAATATGAATATGGTGGATAAATATAGTATCGAGACTCATTAGATAATTTGAATTATTTCAAATGTATATGGAATATGTGTCATTAAGTAATAATCTTTTAACTTAGTTTCTTAGTGATGAAGTAACCTAAGATTTGGGGAAGGAGAATTAGAAAATACTGAAACTGTTTACATCTATTATACCATAATACAATATGAATATGGTGAATAAATATACTATCGAGACTCATTAGATAATTTGAATTATTTCAAATGTATATGGAATATGTGTCATTAAGTAATAGTCTTTTAACTTAGTTTCTTAGTGATGAAGTAACCTAAGATTTGGTGATGGAGAATTAGAAAATACTGAAACTGTTTACATCTATTATACCATAATACAATATGAATATGGTGAATAAATATACTATCGAGACTCATTAGATAATTTGAATTATTTCAAATGTATATGGAATATGTGTCATTAAGTAATAGTCTTTTAACTTAGTTTCTTAGTGATGAAGTAACCTAAGATTTGGTGACGGAGAATTAGAAAATACTGAAACTGTTTACATCTATTATACCATAATACAATATGAATATGGTGAATAAATATACTATTGAGACTCATTAGATAATTTGAATTATTTCAAATGTATATGGAATATGTGTCATTAAGTAATAGTCTTTTAACTTAGTTTCTTAGTGATGAAGTAACCTAAAATTTGGTGATCGAGAATTAGAAAATACTGAAACTGTTTACATCTATTATACCATAATACAATATGAATATGGTGGATAAATATAGTATCGAGACTCATTAGATAATTTGAATTATTTCAAATGTATATGGAATATGTGTCATTAAGTAATAATCTTTTAACTTAGTTTCTTAGTGATGAAGTAACCTAAGATTTTGTGATGGAGAATTAGAAAATACTGAAACTGTTTACATGTATTATACCATAATACAATATGAATATGGTGAATAAATATACTATTGAGACTCATTAGACAATTTGAATTATTTCAAATGTATATGGAATATGTGTCATTAATTAATAGTCTTTTAACTTAGTTTCTTAGTGATGAAGTAACCTAAGATTTTGTGATGGAGAATTAGAAAATACTGAAACTGTTCACATGTATTATACCATAATACAATATGAATATGGTGAATAAATATACTATCGAGACTCATTAGATAATTTGAATTATTTCAAATGTATATGGAATATGTATCATTAAATAATAGTCTTTTAACTTAGTTTCTTAGTGATGAAGTAACCTAAGATTTGGTGATGGAGAATTAGAAAATACTGAAATTGATTACATCTATTATACCATAATACAATATGAATATGGTGGTTAAATATACTATCGAGACTCATTAGATAATTTGAATTATTTCAAATGTATATGGAATATGTGTCATTAAGTAATAGTCTTTTAACTTAGTTTCGTAGTGATGAAGTAACCTAAGATTTGGTGATGGAGAATTAGAAAATACTAAAACTGTTTACGTCTATTATACCATAATACAATATGAATATGGTGAATAAATAATCTATCGAGACTCATTAGATAATTTGAATTATTTCAAATGTATATGGAATATGTGTCATTAAGTAATAGTCTCTTAACTTAGTTTCTTAGTGATGAAGTAACCTAAAATTTGGTGATGGAGAAGAAGAAAAATATTGAAATTGTTTACATCTATTATACGATAATAAAATATGAATATGGTGGATAAATATACTATCGAGACTCATTAGATAATTTGAATTATTTAAAATGTATATGGAATATGTGTCATTAGGTAATAGACTTTTAACTTAGTTTCTTAGTGATGAAGTAACCTAAAATTTGGTGATGGAGAATTAGAAAATACGGAAAATGTTTACATCTATTATACAATAATACAATATGAATATGGTGGATAAATATAATATCGAGACTCATTAGATAATTTGAAATATTTCAAATGTATATGGAATATGTGTCATTAAGTAATAGTCTTTTAACTTAGTTTCTTAGTGATCAAGTAACCTAAAATTTGGTGATAGAGAATTAGAAAATACTGAAACTTTTTACATCTATTATACCATAATACAATATGAATATGGTGGATAAATATAGTATCGAGACTCATTAGATAATTTGAATTATTTCAAATGTATATGGAATATGTGTCATTAAGTAATAATCTTTTAACTTAGTTTCTTAGTGATGAAGTAACCTAAGATTTTGTGATGGAGAATTAGAAAATACTGAAACTGTTTACATGTATTATACCATAATACAATATGAATATGGTGAATAAATATACTATTGAGACTCATTAGACAATTTGAATTATTTCAAATGTATATGGAATATGTGTCATTAAGTAATAGTCTTTTAACTTAGTTTCTTAGTGATGAAGTAACCTAAAATTTGGTGATCGAGAATTAGAAAATACTGAAACTGTTTACATCTATTATACCATAATACAATATGAATATGGTGGATGAATATAGTATCGAGACTCATTAGATAATTTGAATTATTTCAAATGTATATGGAATATGTGTCATTAAGTAATAATCTTTTAACTTAGTTTCTTAGTGATGAAGTAACCTAAGATTTTGTGATGGAGAATTAGAAAATACTGAAACTGTTTACATGTATTATACCATAATACAATATGAATATGGTGAATAAATATACTATTGAGACTCATTAGACAATTTGAATTATTTCAAATGTATATGGAATATGTGTCATTAATTAATAGTCTTTTAACTTAGTTTCTTAGTGATGAAGTAACCTAAGATTTTG
>CATIWC010002654.1:0-142174 GCA_948472305.1 Vicia faba | reverse complement strand
GTTTACACACCCAAAAGAACAATGTCTTGTAGATGCTATAGTTAACAAACTTGAAATCAATCAGAATATTATTTGAGAATTGAAGTTAATAATAGTTTAAATACAACAATCATACTTTTTAAAACCGGCGAAATGTCATTATCCAAAGATCAAATATTGATGGGTTTACACATCCAAAAGAACAATCTCTTGTAGACGCGGTGGTTAACAAACTTGAAATCAATCAAACAAATTCGATCAAGATCAAACGATTTATATTTAATTTTTTTTAAATTATAAAACAAAAATTAAAATCTTAATTTTCTTAACCATCAAATTTTGATTGCGTGCATGTGTATAACGCGGGACTGTTGTTACTTTTTTGTCCCTATTTTAATGTGTGGGCCTAAAATATTTTCTATGTATTTTTCTCTATAAACTCCCCACTCTTACTCCATTTCTCCTTATACTCATAACTCACGATGGAAGCTAAGAGTGCTATGGAGAGGAACCAAACATCAGTTGAGAAAGTGTGGGTAGACAACATAGTTGAAGAAACAGAAGATCAAGAAGAGGAAGAAGATGATGGTGTTGAAAAAGATGAGAAAAAGAAAGGTGTTTGTGTGGGTGGGAGAAAAGGACCAAATAGAGGAGGAAGATTTTCTCCACCTTCCTGTCAAGCAGAAACTTGTGAAGCTGTTTTAACTTTTGCAAAGAGGTATCATCGTCGCCATAAGGTTTGTGAGGTTCATTCCAAGGCACCTGTTGTGGTGGTTGCAGGACTGAGCCAAAGGTTTTGCCAGCAATGTAGCAGGTGTTCAATCTTCATCTCTCCCTTTCCTCTAAATTTTTTTCTCTTGGTTTGAATTGCTTTTATGATAATCACTTTTCTGTAGATTCTATTGTAGTAGTATGTCATATGCATCCATAAAACATTTTTCAATTTATTATACATTGATGAATAATCATATAGATATCTGTTCAAAATTTTAAAAATATATATAAAATAACTATGGATCCTGATTTCACAGTTTCAATTTTTTATTTTTATTTTTATGGGTTTTCACAGTTTCAACTTCAAGAACAAAACTACAAGTGTAATTTAAAATCATGATTATCTTCGTGACTTGTTTAAAGTTTTGAAACCCGGCAAAAAACTTAAGAGAGCAAATCTAAATCTATGGTTTTATATTCCATCTTACAATGCGATTTAATATCACAATCCAATAGAAAGTACATCAAATAAATATATTTTGTTGGATGCTAGCGTAAGCGAGTAAAGTCTCGTATCGTCTATGAATAAGTAAAATATTAGATTTATAAGATAAAGAATTCATTTATCTAACACTTTAAGATTTTAAATTAAAATGTGATATCTCTTTTATAGTCACGAAGCATTCGTCTCATTGGTGCTTCCAGACTCCCCAATTATTTATAATGAAATGGAACCGCATTTATATCTACCACCACAATTTAAAACCATACTTAAATCTTTAAATGTTAATTTTATATGGCAAGATCCCATATTAAAAAATTGAACATTATTGTTTTTTTTTTTAAATCTTTTTCACTATATTATGCCTCCCCAAACAGAAAACTATTCTATGCATTCACCTTAGAAACATGTGATGAGTGTGTGCAGGTTCCATGAGCTTGCAGAGTTTGATGAAGCTAAAAGAAGTTGTCGGAGACGCTTAGCAAAACACAATGAGCGACGGCGCAAAAGCTCTGCGGGAACATGCAATGAAGGAAGCAGTACTGGTCAGCAACATAATGCTGGTGACTGGAGAAAAATTCGTATGAACATTACAGGGAGTTCTGGTCACGAGTATTTGAATTTCTGATGAATATTCATATTTTCAATATGCTTACTCTTCCTTGCAAGCCAAGGCATGTAATAAAGACTTTTTTATGTTATGAGAATGATAAAAATTTAAACCTTTACAAATCAAGAGACCGAAGCAAAGTGTTTCGCAAATATCTGCGCTGCGATGCACGGAATTGGACGATTTCGTTATAGCCCTTTCCTTTTTTACCTATATATTTTTCTGTGTGTCTTTTGAAAGATTTAAATTAGATTCATAAATATAAAATTATAGCATATATTAATAATAGAAATAGGATTAGATCACGAGCGGTAGAGTACTATCCTAATTGTTGTCTAAGTTTTACCATTATTGTATTAATCGTATAAGGGGTCACACTTAAATAGCTAACTGATCCTTGAGATATTTTATTTAACTTAATTGAATGATTTAACATATCAACGTTTATTTAGAAACAAAATTCAATCAACAATTTATTTAATATTTAATAACAATTGATTAAAATATAATTTATTAATAATTAATTATGTCAATCTATAATTTATTAATATAATTAATTCAACAATCTTTCACTTGGTCAATAGTAATCAATTGTTTAAGAAAATTAATTTTAATACTAAAATATCCCAAAACACTAACCGATAAAAAAAGAATTAAGCTTTAACATTGCATAAATTGTATCCAATAGAAATAACAAATCATACACGTTAAAGATATACATTTTTATCAAGAATATTGAAATAGAGAAACATATTTAAAGTAAGATAATTATTTATTATAAAATTATTCAAATATATGAAAATACTAATGATAATCTCTCACTAACTCAAAATATCACATGACTTACTCAAACAAATATGAAATATTATACTCGTGTATGTAAGTCAATAATTTATTATTATTATTATAATGAATTTTCAAATAATAGGTTATAGAATATCCACGTAGATTCAAGAATAGTAATTATACATGGGCATTATTTATTGCAAGAGTTATTATTTTTAACTATAAGTGTTGGACCAAAAATGGTCGTCATAATAATTATGTCAACAAAGACCCTAAAATGACAAGTTAAATGATCAAATTCAAAAGAATTGTATTAACCTCATACAAAGGACTGTGTGATTGCACTTGTGAATTCATTGTATTGAGTGGGTAACGGTAACAGGGATACGCAGAGTGGGATTGATTGATTTGTATGCTTAATTGTATAGCTAAAATGCTAACTAACAATTGACACATATAATTTTAAAATTGATTAAGTTCCTCTTTCAAATCATCTACCCCTCGATGCAAGAATTGTCGTAAGTGACCCTACAATGACTCTGCTTTAATTATAACATTTTACAAAATACGAAATTACAACATTGCAACCCCTATATATTGGGAGTCTCCAATTTGAAGGTAACTCGCTTCGTCATAAGATACCTCCTTATGTATTAGGAGTCTCCAATCGCAACAGAGAAAGTTTTATGGAACGTAAAATAAGAAATAAGAAGACACTTCTATAAAACATATAATTATAACTTCACAACCTCTCATATACTAGGAGTCTCAAATCGCAAGGTGACCCCCTTTGTCACAAGGAACCCCATGATGCATATGGTAGTTGTATCCAGCTGTTAATAGCTAATATTGGGTTGTTATAACTGCTTAGGTAGTTGTGGGGCAGGAAATGTTGTTAGTATATAGTTAGAAACTAACCATTCAGTATATGCTTTTGATGAGTGAATAAAATTCTTCTTTTCTATCTCGGTTCTCTATCCTTTCTCTATATATTCTCCCTCTCTATCATTGGTATTTAGAGCCTTTCGACCACGGGAACACCGTTCATGGCGAAAGAACGCGTCAAGGCGGCGGTGTAGCCATGTATCACCAAGCAACTATGCAAATTGGAGGACCGTTTCTAACTTTAATACACCATTGTGCAAGAACCCTTGCGTGGAATTGGCAACGCGATTAATGCATTTGGATTTTCAAAAATTCACTCTTGAGGATGTTGAATCATGGATTGCGAAATGTGAGCGTTTTTTTGCATTGGATGGAACGCAAGAAGGGGACAAGGTCTCAGATACAAGTATCGCTCTTAATGATAACTCTTTTCGTTGGTTCCAGAGTCTAGAGCAGGGATCAAATAACCGATTGACATGGCCGAATTTCTCCGGTGCATTGAAGATGCGATTTAGCCTCGAGTTCGATTCACCTACGGAAGAACTCAAGAAGTTGGTGCAGACTAGTTCACTAGAAGAGTATCAGGAATCGTTTGACAATTTGGTGGGTAGAATAGCTTTGACAGAATCTCAAAAGCTGCAATGTTATTTGGGAGGCCTTCAACCGGAATTGTGTAATGGTGTAAAGATGTTTGTCCCTCGTACGGTGTTGGAAGCTACTCGTATTGCAAAGTTTCAAGAGAGATGCTTGGATTTGTTGTAGAAACGTTTGGTGTCTGCAAATCGAACCCACAATTCTTGGAGTGAGAGGAAGAATACAATTTTTATCACCTTTGACAAGAAATTGTTGCCTCAAAAGAAGAAAGGGATAGTTGAAGGTTCTCAGAAGAGCCTTTTGGGAAAGCCGACCTATACAATTCAGAAGAAACTTTTCCCTAAAGAAATGGATGAACATAGGGCTCAAAATTTTTGTTTTTTCTGTCATGAAAAATTCTTTTCTAGATATGATTGTCCTCAGATGAAAAAAATGCAATTTTTCGTTATGGAAGTTGGGGAGTACAACCATTTGGACTCAATTGAATTTGATTTTGTTTTTGAGGGAGTATCTATTGATATTACTCATAGTGTTGATCCTATTGTTTCCCTTAATGCCATTGCGGATAACTGTAGCTAATGGCGGGCTCATACATGGTGCAGGAAGGTGTGAAGGCATCAGGTTAAAGCTTCAAGGGTATGATTTTCTCACTGATGCTATTGTTATACCATTGTCTAGTTGTGATGTTATATTGGGAATGCAATGGTTAAGGCAATAAGGAGTTGTACAATGGGATTTTACCAATATGGCTATGGAATTTCTATGGATAGTATTCATGAGAAGTTACAGGTTGTTAAAGAAAATGAGAGTAGGGTAGTTTCTGCTTCTAAATTGCATCAGTTAGTGGTTGAAGATAGCTTCTATTATATGTTGTCATTTCTACCTTGTTCTACAGAGGAAATCTGTTGTTCTATGACCACTGACGAGCTAGAGGATCTTGTGATGATGGCTCATAGAGATTCAGTTTTACATGAGTTCCAAGAGGTCTTTGAAACACCTACTCAGCGGTGTTACTTATTTTATAGGAAATATTCTAAAAACACGTGATCACATTACGGTGTTACTTAAGTGTAACATAATTTCTTGATTTGTCTGGTTCAAGATTTGGAATATTGTTTAGATATCACTGCTATGTTGATGAACGCGTCAATTTTCCCATGTGTAGTTGGATAGTGTTTTGGTGTCTTGTAGGTACGCCGCTATTAGATAATTTCACTATTTTTGAAATTAAGCAAGAATGTTTGGATTGTGTCGCTTTGCTGGTGAAGGGTTATGATGGCTTGTTGAAATTCAATAGCGTTATTATGATGTTGGAGTGTGCCGCTATTGGTTGTGATCAATACTTTTCTCTAATTTCATATATTCCTTGTGTTCTATTCCTTTTCTTTCTTCTTCCTCATACCTTTCATAGTAAAATATCATGTAATTTGTTTAGTTATGATGATTTCAACACTATTTGGTCTATTTCGTGAATCTTTATAATCTTTATTTTAAAATGATAACATGTATTTTTACCGTTTTAACTAGATTTTTATAAATTTTAGTGACTTTTTAAGTAACTTTTACTTCAATAACCAGACTTTTCACTTTGCATTTTAGGTACAAAATGATTGACACTTATTATGGAAGAAAGAAGAGAAAAACAAAGAAAAATCAAGCTTTTGGCCTAGTGACGGAGACCATGACGATCGTTATGCTCCAAGAGGAGTTGGACGTCATGGATCCTAAGACAAAGAAGGGAAGAAGCGCTTGAATACCATGACTGGTAGGCCACCGGCCTTGTTGATGCCCATCATGTACCCAGGGCTTGGAAACACATTTCCATAACATCATGACTGGAAGGCCGTCATGCATAATGACGTCTGTCATGACTCTCAATTTCCCCACTTTACAACATTTTCTTAATTGATCTCTCCACGATCCAGGGTTGTTTTAGCCGATTTCTCAACATTTTCTGCCACTTACTAAGCTTGGATTTTCCTATAAATAGCCTTGTAATGATTTGTAAAAAGATCAAAGGATTGTTGTCCTAGATTTACTTTACCTTTAGCATAAAAATTCTGCATTAGAGGTTTCATGCAATTTATTTTTCTAAACTTTTGGAGTTAATTTTCTACTAGTGTTTTTATATTCTACACTATTGTAATCGGAACAAAAGTCTTCCTTTAGAGCAAGTTATTTATCAAGATTCATTTTCATTTATTTCTAAGTTCTTCTTTACTGGTTTTCATTATGAATTCATCAATATTATGCTTTGTATGCTTAGTTATTATGTCTGAGTATTTCATTCTAGAGTCTGAAACAAGATGGGTATTTTACTAGTTTATTTTATATGAGTTGCTTAAATATTTATTTGTAACGAGAATTAAAATGTTGTTTTATAATTTATAGTTTTAAGATAAAATATGTTTGCAACGAAAGTAGAAACATTGAGATATCAGCTACCTAGTGAAAGGGAGAAATTAATATCTGATGTAGAAATTCAAACGATAGTTTCTGATGGCCATGCAAAATTGGGTCAAAATTGATAGAAAGAATGTTGGAAATCCACCAATTCCTATGATGAATTTATATCAATCTTGATGAACAAGATTTTTATCACCACACAATGACAATGAAAAGAAAAGAAAATTAAAGAAGAAAAGATATTTAGGATTTCTGCAGAGTAACTCTCTGTCCATAAATTATGGAAAACTTTCATATTCACTTGCAAATGCAAATTCTGTGAATACAACTTAATTAAAAAATAGGGGTTACTCCCTCTATTTATAAATTTAGTTTAACTTGCTCTCTAAGCCAAAGCTCAAAACTATAAAATCCCAAAATACCTATTTTGGAACTAAATCAAATCTATCTATTTTAGACCTAAATCAAATCTATCTATTTTAGACCTAAATCAAATCTATCTATTTTAGATCTAAATCAAATATATGTATAACAAATTACTTCCACACTTCGACACTTTCTTGTTTTCTGTCGAGCAAGCTTCTTTGACACAAGAAATTATGCTTTCAACACACCACCTAATTCATTGTGTCTAAGATATCTATATTCATCATAGCTCTTAGTCTTCTGAGCACTTCAACTTGCACAACCTTTGTCATGATGTATCCAATCTAGTTCTCAGGTCTGTAGTGTTCCATCTTCATCTTCCCTTCTATTACCTACTCTCAAAGATAGTGGAACCTCATTTTGATGTGCTTGCTTCAAACATGTGCTATCGGATTCTTCGACGGGTTGATAAATGACATGATGTCGATCTTCATGGTAATTGCTCCATGATCTTTCCATGTGATTTCTTCGACCAAGTTCACCATCCATGTTGCTTGACATGTATAAAGAGAAGCAGCTATATACTCTGCTTCACACGATGATAACGCCACTACTGGTTCCTTTCTCAAGCTCTAAGGAACTGGTGCGCCTCCTAGCATAAACATATATTCTGCTGTAGATTTTTTATCCTCGGTGTCATTACACCGACTTGAATTCGTGTATCTCACTAACTTGCATTATTTTCCTTTATCAGTTGCAGGAAACAAAATGCCATATTCAAGAGTTCCTTTCATATACCTCAATATCCTATTCGTTGTTGCTAGCTGTAATACCTTTGGCTTCTATATGAATCTACTCAATATGCCTACACTGTATGCTAAGTCAGGCCTTGTGTGAAAAATGTACCTTAGGGACCCAATAAGTCTTCTGTATTGGGTTGGGTTGACATCATATTCTTCTGAATCTTTCGATAGTTGAAACCTTGGTTCAATAGGTGTCGATGTCAAGTTACATTCTTTCATCTCAAATCTTTTAAGAATTTCTCCTGCATATCTTCTTTGATTCATCATCAAACCTCTACTACTCTTGTAGAATTCGATGCCAAGGAAATATGAAATGTCACCCAGATCAAAAATTTCAAATTCCTTGCTGAGATCACCTTTGAAGTCTTTGATCTCCTTCTTGCAGCTACCTGTTATTAATAAGTCATCGACATAGACACATAGTATAAGCTATTCACTATTGGTTCATCTTACATGTACTCCATGTTCAGTTGTGCACTTCACAAATTCTGTCTCCCTTAGAAAACTGCCAATCTTCTTATTCCAATCTCTTGGAGCTTGTTTCAATCCATATAGGGCTTTATGCAGCTTGTACACCTTTCTCTCTTCGCCAAGCTTCACAAACCCAACTGGTTATGAGGGTCCATTTAGGAGTGCACATTTTACGTTCATCTAACATATGTGCCAACTGTTCGTTTCTACTAGCCCAACAACCAATATGATTGTTTCGATTCTAGCCACAGATGTAAAAACTTCATTGAAGTCGATTCCTTCTTTCTTGAGAAATCTTTTCGCCACGAGCCTTGCCTTGAATCAACTTACTTACCTTTTGGTATTCAACTTCACCTTATGTTGTAACTGGTTTTTAAATAAGAGTCGCCACCCTTAACTTTTATCCTATGGAAGGGAATATAAAGGATAACCCTAAATAAGTTAGAGATTCTAGGTTTTTTGAACTCGGTTCTAGACGAAGAGAAGGTGTTAGGCACCCCTCATCTACCTTGTTCACGAGGATATTAGGGTTAAAAGCACGAATTTTAGGAAATAGGGTTTTAATGTTTTATTAGGGGAACTCACCACGATTTTAGTCGTATGCTTACGTATCCTCTTATGAAGAATCAAAGTCCTAATTCGTAATTTACGGTTTGTTTGTGTTTTTATGGGTTAAGAAATAAATTTGAATTTCCCACATACCCATTCTAGGTGTATGAATAGCGAAGGTATTAGACAGAGTGTGCAGTCGATTCAAATATACTAGTAACTCTTTTTGAAGATTAATTGTTAGATTAATTTGATTTATAAAAAAAATAACAAATTTATTATTGGTTGAATATTTTTTAGAATTATTAATTGTAGAAAGTATCTTATTTAAATGCATGATTAAAAATATTTTAATGCAATAAATAAATAACTAAATATTATTTTGAATGAGTTTAGAAAAAAAATAATCATGTGATAATAATAATTAATAATCATATTGTCATAAAAAGATAAGAATTATGTAATATAAAAATTATAAAATAAAATAATAAAAAAAATTAAATAAAACGTGGGAGGGGTGTATATATAGTTAGAGTGGTAAAAATAGGGGGTGTCAATAGCATGGGCCTGAATTCAGATATTGAATTCAGGCCCAGAAGCGTAGGGGGTGTATATTAGAACATAGTAGCAAAACTGGGGGTGTTAGGAGTTAGGGTTCAACTCCAGATTTTGGACTGGGGCTGTTAGGTAAGGGAGGTCTATTTCCAAACGAGGTAGAAAAAAATTGGGGTACATTTAGAGATTAGGCTTGGCCCAATGATGTTTTGGGGAGTTCGTGTGGACTCCGTGTGGGAGGGAGCATGGGGATATCATGGACGTGCGTATTGGTAGCGTGATATGGCGATCATATGGTTATGATGGAAGGAATACGATAGTTATTATGGGCGACACGCACTGGATCTCAATGTATAATATATTTTTTGTTTTCATCTAATTTTCATTTTATTTTTTATTGTTGTCCCTCTCTCTTCCCGTCTCTCACCTCTCTTCACTTACCTAAACAATAATAGAAAAAATCCTAATCCCGACGATGCTAAATCTCTCTCTCTCTCTCTCTCTCTCTGATGCCACACCCTAACCCAAATCCTAACCCAAATATAGAATCACAACCACAAATACCGTGACCAAAACAAAAGAAAAAATAAAGCTAAGTGTTTTACCTCCGGTCGTGACTTTTCTTCAAGCCTATTATTTCCCACGATTCTCCTTCTGATTTCTTTTTACTTGCATTTGAAAGGTATGGTAATGGAGGGTGCAGATGGAAGAGGTACGACGACATGATGAAGCAACAACGTCTTAGCTAGGGTTTCATATGTTGAAACCCTAAACGGTGATGAACAAGGGTTTGATGAGCTCTTTGTTTTTCTTCTCTACTATTTTAATTCTCTTTTTTGTGATAATTCTTTTCTATCAATCTCCCTCCTTTCTATCTTAGACCGTTTCTCTCTTTATAGTGTTTTTGATTAGGTTATATTAGGAACTAAAATTATGAGAAGTTATTAGGGTTTATGTTTTAGGAGACATAATTACTTTGTTCTTTATTAGGGATTTGTTTTGACCGTATTTTATTTTCGTTGTAATTGCTTTGATAAGATTATGATTTGTTTCTGTTTTCATTTGATTCGATTTTGGACTATAAAGATTATGCAAGTGTATAAACTTATGTTGTAAAGATCTGTTATGTAAAAAAAGGAAAGCCTTGATTCGAACAATACTCATTATAGAATTAAAAACAAATCTTTCTTTCCAATGATTTGCATAGTACCTGTTACGAAATTAAGACGTGCATTATTATTTAATTAATTAGTACAATAGGTGTTTTAACTTTTGGACCAAGTGTTTTTTTATTGGGCTGTATGTGTCTTAGTCTTTGGGCTTGAAATGTGTTACCTTTTGACTTGGATTTGGGCCATGCGTTTTGGGCTTGGGAACGGCCCGTGAAAAAAAAAGTCGTTTAATTAAGTTTAAAGTGTAATATTTAATTATAAGTATAAGTATAATTAATTATAATAAAATAATGGTAATGTTAGTAATAATAACAATGTTATAATTAAAACAAATCCATTTTTGAAAGACAAACCAAAAAGTTGCACGGACCGTATCTTTCTATCATTGAGCCTTAACAAAAAATACATCCCTTCTCTTGTTTTAAATGGACTAAAACTCTGCATGGGCCAAGTGACTAAAATGGTCTTTTTGATTTTAGAAAGCCCACCAACTCTTACTTAAAACACAAACCCCTATATAACAATGCACCTCCATTTTAAACTTGAAATGTACTCATCAGATATTGATGGTCCATTTTGGATCAATACACACCTCTTTGACTTTAAACCCCCTATAGAATATTACAAAAATATAAATAATTTGATCAATAGAACAGTAACATAATGTGATTATTTGATGGGTCAAATTTGGGGTATGAAAGCTGCCACTATTTAATTACCTTTCAATTGAATAGTGCAAGAATACACAGGTCTCGTAGTTTGATCGAAAGTTTATTAAATATTGGAAGACCCCAAAATTTGTCCGAGAGATTATAAGGATACGATGTGCAGTGTTCCCATGGGTATGAAGGGTAGGCATAGATAATGATGTATCATCTTGCTAGCGTTTGAACCAAATTTGATCTGATTTAGATATGACGACGCGGATAGCCCGTCACTATCTAAGAAGAAATTGTTTGCATATTTACCATAACCTAGGAGGTAACATAATACAAGTTTTTGTAAAGCTGACTGACTAATGCTTAGAGAATAACATAGCAAGTTTTTATTTGATTTTGTCTATTCGTCGCGAGCTAGGGGATGAATAAAATAAAATACGATTACATATTACTGCATGGAGACTGACACAATGTGTTATGTCGCAGATTTCACATATTGCCGCATGGAGACTGTTGTACCCCAAAATTTGCCCTCGCATTTTTCCACAAGAAATCACAGCTTCAGGCGTTTCCTGATTTTTCAAACTGGCTCAAGAACCGGTCAAACGGACTTTTCTCGTCAGCCAGACGCAATTAGGGTTTTACTGATTTCCAGGGTTCTAGAATGTTCCAAACAGTTGGTTTAAGGTTTTGATTGGTTTGAGCTCAACTTTGATCAGGCGAACGTTCTTTGGCATTTAATCAGGAATTAGGGTTTTTGTGGGACGTTATCAGAAGGATTTAAATTCTACGATGCTTTGCAAGTTATTCCGAGATTTGGTTTGAATTCGCATTGTTTGACTTAATCAGTAAAAGAATGCATTTGGATTGAATTCACGTTTGTTTGATTGAACCAGTCAAAGGATACATTCAGCTTGGATTTGCAGTGTTGGGTAAAAATCAGTGAAAAGGGAATGCGCCTGATCAGTTGTTTTGATTAACTGTTGCTTTGCTTTGGATATTGGAAATGCCAGGTTTAACTGATCAAATTGCTAAAGCATTGTTTATTTAAATTATTTATTATTCTAAGATTAAATGATTGGAACTTATTTTCAATTATTTTAATTAAAGAATTGTAAATAATAAATAAACAATAGGAGGAAAAAGAATTAATTGGATAATAAAACTTTTATTTATTTTTAAATTATTCGTACAATTATTGTTTACAATTTATTTACAACAATGATTTTACAAGTAATTTAAACCTAAATAAAACTATCCTAAACATTTTTTCTAATCTTCATTTCTTCATCTGCTATCCCTTGCTCCAGTGCTCCATTTTAATTATTCATCTGCAAAAGAAAAAAAAGGAAAGTCAATAGCAGATAAATAAAAGAGACAGATATAAAATTCATCATTAAGGGCCACTGATTGGGATCAGTTAACCCTCTCTGCAAATCACGGGATTTCTCCCGGTTCACAAAGAGGGACGAATTTTTATTTGCTAAAAATGAATGCACAAAAGTCAAAATTGCACAATTCAAAAATTGTCCAAACTGCATAAGTTCAAATCTCAAAACTCCAAAGTGCAAATCAAACTACAAAGTCCAAACTGAAAAATTCAAACTTGCTGTCAAACTATCACAAGGCTACCCAAGCTATCAAAGAAGAAGATTTGAAAAGATACAAAGTACAAGAAGTTGTCAAAAGAAGGGACAAATATGCAGAGGAAAGTTGTTATGCAAGCAAACTATCTCATTTTCATCATTTCCCAAGTGGCCCTTTCAGAAAAGTACAGCATAAACATTATTTTAATGCAAACTGTACTAAAGAGAGAGAGAAGAGAAAAAGAAAGCAGGCTTAGGCTTTAGGCAGGAAGAAAGAAATATAAAAGAACTGAACACAGTACAGTAAAGGAGAAGAGGGCAAAAACCAATACAAAGATATACACAAAACTTCATAAGTCTCCAGCCAAACAAAAAGAACAAAAGCCTTCCAGCCTTAAACCAACAAGCATAACCATCAGTAATGTCATAACCTGCCTGAAGCCTCACTAAAGCAAAAAACCTGTGAAATCTCCAAACCATAAGCCAGCACAAACCTGTAAACTCTTAAAACAAAAGCCAGTTCACCACAACCCAATCGGCCAAAAACTGTCAAAAGGCCCAACCTTACCTGGTGCAAACCAGAACCTGTACCATTCAACTCAACATATGTCCAAACACTCACCCTGCCTGAAGCCTAACAATAAACCAGTAAAACTTGTTTAAGCCTAACCATAGCCATTTCATAACCATGGCCTAATAAAACATATAACCTGCATTCAAGACCAAAGCCATAGCCATTTTTCAAAGCCTAAGCTATAGTAACATAACCTTGGCCAAACTAAAAAACCAGAACATACATAACCTATAGAACCAATTTCCCAAACCCACAAAATGCCTTCAGAATCTCTTCATCATTAGGCAACACAAGGTATCCACCAACATTCAAAACATCAAGGCAACCAAGTATCAATATACAGAAGCCAAAGAAGAGAAGAAGAAGACTTTCCAAAAGGCAACTCAGGATAAACACATGGCAGCTCAGGCGTTCAGGCAGCAAAAGAAGAGAGAAAAAAAAGCATACCAACATCAGTACAGCATATTGAGCAAGCAACACAAGCATACGAGCGAACTAGGCAACAAAGGCAAGCCAACGAGGAGAAGAGATAAAGAAGTATACAAAGGTTTTCAGACAAACATCACAAAGCCTAAAGAAAGGTACAGAGATACCAAAATCCAGCGAAGTGAACTAGCTCACACCGCGTCTCATCTCGCCCCGCCCTTGGCCGCCCTAGGTGCTCCGGTCCTCCTCACCTCCTCTCCCAAAAAAGGTATAACCCTTTATTTCTTTCTTCTCCACATCTCATGCGAACATTGAACAACATAAAAGAATCAAGAGCAAATAAAAACATGTGAAGGCGTCAAACATACCAAATAAAAATTAGTACCTTGTAGACCTTTGCTTACACGACCTTGGAGAAGAGGGAGCTGACTGAAGCACTTGGTGGCTAGGGCGAGAAAATCAGAGTTCTGAATCTATGGCGAAAAGATGGACGGAGAAGACGAAGTAACCAAGCGGCGCTTCTGTCGCTCACAAACCCTAAGCCAAATGTCCCAAATGAACAGAAAAACAATGAACCCTAAGCTATTCGTTTCAAACTCTGGGCCTAATCTGTTTCATAAAACCTAAAGCCCAAGCGAACTCCTAATTCACCCCCCCTTTGTTCTATTCATTCCCCCTTTTTTGAGCCCATTTCTAACTTATTTCAAACTATTTTTTATCATATTCCTTTTTTATATACATAAATTAACATAACCCTTTTTTTATTTATTTACATCAAATATTGACTTTCTTTAACAAGATTACAATTTCAAACGCAATATATTTTATTCCTCTAACTTAAAATATTTTTATTTGTACATAATAAATGAAATGTATCTTTTATACACAATGTAATTAAAATTGAAAACATTTTCCTTTTCTTTTAAGTAAAATAAATATTTGTACATAAATATATAATTTTTCTTAAGATTAATACTTAATTTGTACATTAATACTTTAACACTTTTAAAATATATTTTTCAATATACATAAACTTTAAAACATTTAATTAAAATACTTATTAACAATATGCAAGGAAATGCAAAAGATTAATTAAATAAATATCTAATTCTTTTCTTTAAGTTAAAACAATGCTTAATAATACATTCGAATTCACATTTTCCTAACCTGTAAATAATTACATACACATATGCACGTACACTTACACAATATACTTGCATTTGATACATTATACATTTGCTTATATTTGTATATTCGTTACATTTACATTTGATCGATTCGATTTGGTTGTAATCTATTGGACACTACATTCCTAAGTCTCATCCCCATTTGTAAATTTGTACCCCCACTCCCGGATACTATTTGTAATAGCGTAGACTTTAAATTCTTGCAATTTACCGCTTTCAATTATACCATGGTTAGACCTAGGGTTTGCATGTACATAAAATCAAACGCTAGATAACCTAATACAAGACAAATACATGAAATCAATACACAATCACACTTGCACCCCCTAGGGTAATCCCACATGTTGCCTTCCAAAATGGGCCATGCTTGCACGTCGAGTATCTTTGGCAAAACAAATTCAAAATGATCATAAGTCCCTCGATGACGCTTTCGAAAGTTGCCTAAATGGAATGATCATAGTCCCTTCAAAGCAAATTGCCAAAGACACTTGGCATCATTGCATTCATGGTCCATACGATGACCCGCGCCCGTCCCGTTAAACATCCTAAACGCAAGATTGTCCATCAAATTCAATGGTGGAACAAAACGGTTAAAAAAGGGTTGAAAACATAGAGAAAAACTTTGAGTACAATAGGGGTAGACCAAACTCTTAGTTACTTGAGATCAACTTGCAAAAACACTTGCCTTCTTTTCAAAACCACACTCCACAAACACTTTCAAAACAAACTCTCAAAACATTTTGAAACATCTTTTCGAAAAGATACACACCTTTTTAAAACATTCGAGTAAAGAATTGTTACAAGCGTAGACTAAGACAAGGCATCTTCTTCCAAAACATTTTCAAAAACACACACACATACACACCATTTTCAAGCAATCGAAAATCAAGGCAAGTGATCTAAAAAACCAAGTAACTAAGAGCCCATGGATAACCATGGATGAAAAGGGTGCTAATACCTTCCCTTTTCATAATCTACCCCCCGAACCCACGAAATATCTCAAAAGGTTTTTGATGTACTTTTTTAACCTTTCCTTTAGGATAAAATAAAAAGTCGGTGGCGACTCTTGCTCAACCGCACAAGTGCGAATACAAACGCAAAACTCACAGTCAGTTCTCCCACCGTATCACAGAACTGGCGACTATGCTGGGGATAACTACTCAAAGTGGGGTTACCTTAGGGTTTAGATCACCTTTATTTTCAATTGATTGCTTTGTTTGCTTTTACATTTGTGGGCTTTATATCGGAGTTTCATAGATCCTAACCCGGATCTGGGGAATACCCTTTTAGGTAGTATAATCTGTGAGGGACCTGTCCGGCGTATACCGACATGGGTGAAGCAGTGGCTACATTGGTGTGGCGCCTTGGTCTGTACCGATATCCCTCGTGTTGAAACGGGGAGAATATGGGTCTTCCAAGGAGTCATTAAGCACCAACCGACCTTAGAACCCTAAATTGACCCAACTTGGCCATTAGAACAGTAGCAGTATGCTACACTCATTGAGGCTAAACTCTCGCGATGGTTTCGGCCGCAAGAAAAGATAGCGATGCTGGAGTTATGACCGATTGAGGGTAGCCAATGATTTGAGATCCTCTAGAACCCGGTTACTTTTGATAGGACAGGTTTTAACCAACGAAACTGAAAGAGGGTAGTACCTAAACCCCATGCAAGCTTAAGCCTAAGGACTTGTTTGCTTTGTGTGAATATGTTTGCCTGTATATACACTCACTTGCTTTTCGCATACATGTACATAACATCATGACATCATACCATAGCATTTTCAATAACCATCTCAAGGATCTCGAGGGTTCTTTTGATGCAGGGTTACGTTGAACCAAACGTCTACCAAGGGGCAAGAGGTTTTTCCTCTAACCAATGTCAATCAAAGTTCAAGTACAACAACTTGAATCAGGGGCTATGACCCACTCGACATGGTGAGCTTGATTCTAGTGGAAAGACATCCACCGATACAAAGTTCTCTGATCAAAGATCAAGTGCAACAACTTGAATCAGTGGCTATGACCCACTCGACATGGTGAGCTTGATTCTAGTGGAAAGACATCCACCGGCGCAAAGTTCTCTAATTCAAGAGCAAAGTTCAACCTCTAACATTTTCTTGTGTTTACCCCGAGAGATCCTTGAGAGCATGCATCCACATATCATGCATTGCATTTTGACAGTCTTTCCTTTTTCAGGTTTCCTTACTCTCCTGCTGTTTATTTCAGTAAGAGATGGCTCTAGAAAGGTCTGTCAAAGACATCCAAGACCAGACTGCTCAGCTGCAGGAGATGTTCCTGAACTTGTCTCTAGGGCAAGAAGAGATGAAAGCTCTCCTCATAAAGGGCTTGGAGAATTCCAACAATGCCAGGAGTGATCAGCTTGCAGATATGCAGTTTGATCTGACAACATTGAGGACCCAAGTGATAGGACAGTTGGTGGGCCAGATGGCTCTCATCCAAGACCTATCTCAAAGACAAGAGGAACTCAGAGTTCTTGTCCGCCAACTACTTCCAAACAACCAACTGGGGCAAACATCTGAGGTTGAAGAGCAAGTCACCGCTCAGCCTCCATCCACTCAAGAAGACAAGGGGAAGGCTCCTTCGCTTGCTTCAGGGTCACAAGCCCATCAACAACCTCGCCAGCGTCAACAGGGTAATCGGCATAAGCAAGAAACGTCAGGAAGACAGTTCACGGATACTGAAATACCATCATTCTTCATACTAAAGCGCCTGTTGGAGGTCAACTTGCTCACCCTAAGGGACCCTCCTTAGAAGCTCAATACCTCCTCTCCTAACTATCGTCCCGACGCATTTTGTGTTTACCACTCCTACAGCCCGGGACACGACACCAACGACTGTTGGGCCTTAAAGAACAAGATTCAAGATCTGATCGACATTGGAGTGCTGGAATTCATGCCAGACGGCGAGATGAAAATCTTCCGTTAAAGGGTTCTCCACCTGAAGTGACGAAGCTCAAGCTGAAAGACTTTTGCTTCTTTTTGAATTCTCAAAGTTGTAATTTCTTTTGCTGTCAAACAATTATTTGTTGATGTTAAACTCTGTTTTCATTAATGCATTGCATATGTTTGTCTTGAATTCATCCATTCGTTTCACTACTCTTATGCTTTTCTTTATGATATTTGACTCTTGATAAAAAGTTGTAAGCCTTTAGAGGGAGGATGACGAAACAATACCATAATCTCATACAGTATGCTTTTGAACAGACCTTGCTGATGATGTACAGGCATTTCTTTCAAATCCCAAACACTGGAGTTATAAGGAAGATAATCCCTAGTCAACCCCTTCGAGCCAAAGAAGTAGGAGTTTTCTGTTCTAAACAATCAAAACCTTTGATATAAACCTGGGGCAGGGTAGTATCTCAGTTAAGTGCGCATTGAAGTCGCAAACTCTCAGTTTGTAACACAACGAACGACGTCAAAGAAAAAAGAAAAGCATTCCTTTGGAATCAAAAGACAGGGGTGGTTCCCTATCATATAAACAGTCAATCTCTCAAAAGAGAAAAGCCCACCAAGCCAAAACCTATAAAGGAGGCTTAAGAAAGCTGGGGCATCCCGCTGACGGTAATCCCGGAAAACGGTAACAGTCAGGCAAAAGTTAGGGATAACAAATCAAAATCAAAATAGTGAGGTCGTTACAAAATCCTCAACAACATGAAAAATGTTGAAAAAGAAAAGAGGAGATGATGACTGTCTCCCCAAATTCAACTGGTGAACCATCGCCCAAAAGTCGTTCCAAACTCAAAACAGAGTGTGACGCACAATTAACTGAGCTTAGGTTGAAGAACATCACGAAGAGAGGGTGGGTACAAATATACTTTGAGCCTTTATCCTTTGTTTCTTAAACCGTGAACCAAGCCACGTTACAACCCTTTAAAAGTCCTAATTGAAGCATGGGATAATTCGAAAGCATACTGTTACAAAAGGTATCCTGACTCCTGTAAGGCTTTGCTCTAAATCTTATGTTGATCTGTCTTATAAAAAGTTTTCTGCTAAAAAACGCATTTTTCAAAACTTCGAGACAAACATAAACTTTGCATTGCTTGAATATCACTGTCTACATTTGGGATTTTTGTTTGACAGCGAAGAAATTCATACAGCAAATGTTCGGAGGAACGAAAACTCTCTCAGTGAGCAAAATCACTTCAAAAGGACGACACTTCCTTTACACATCTCCTATCAACAAGGGGCATGACATGTCACCATCCAATCAACCTGGGGCAGTCCAGTCAAGGTCCAACAGATCTTTCAAAATCCAATTAACCTGGGGCAGTCCAGTCAAGGTTTCAACAGATCTTTCAGAGTTAGTTTAACCTGGGGCAGTCCAGTCAAGGTTTCAAGAAATCTCTCAATATGCAGAGTAATCTAATTCAAGACTCCGTCATCTTCACTTGGGGCATTCGAATGTCAAAAGTGTTCAACAAATCAACTATCACATTTCCAGACTCGATTCCTGTATCTAGCCAGGGCACGTCTGAAGAGTTTGAGGATTCGATTCCTGTATCTAGCCAGGGCATATCTGTTGACGACTATTTCCAGACTCGATTCCTGTATCTAGCCAGGGCACGTCTGAAGAGTTTGAAGATTAGATTCCTGTATCCAGCCAGGGCATATCTGTTAACGACTATTTCCAGACTCGATTCCTGTATCTAGCCAGGGCACGTCTGAAGAGTTTGAGGATTCGATTCCTGTATCCAGCCAGGGCATATCTGTTGACGACTATTTCCAGACTCGATTCCTGTATCTAGCCAGGGCACGTCTGAAGAGTTCCAGATCAACACCTGTAACAAGCCAGGAAACATCTGTGGACGACCGATTGTAGACCAACACCTGTAACAAGCCAGGAAATTATCTACATCACCACTTGGGGCATTCGAATGTCAAAAGTGTTCAAAAACCCGATGCAGTTTTACACGAACTCATCATCAGGAAATCCTACACAGATCTCCTCAAGACAGGAAGACCCCAGTAGTTTGGCACACAACCCAAGCTTCTGATTTCCCCAACAGTGGTCCCAAGACTTCTCACTTTTCAACAATCAGAAGATTCTTGCCCTCCACAGCAGCAGCCAAGGAATTATTTTCCCGGCAGCAGTCAAGATTCTTTTATCCTCAGCCATCCAGGATTCATAGCTCATCAGCTTACATGCGCATTCATCACATTCATGTTATAAACATTGATGTCACATACATTGCATCATGCATCATAACATTGCATACAACTAACCCTTTACAGGTAAGATCAGTCGACAGACACAGATCATCTTCCGAGATTCATCCAGAAATAGTTCAGATGTGACTCGGACACGGCGACATTCTGATACTTATTCTAGATTCATCCAGATGCAGTTTTACACGAGCTCATCATCAGGAAGCCCTACACCGGTTCCTCTTCAAGACTTCTGAAAACAGTTTACGGATTCTTCCCAACAACGGATGTTAATCTACCAACTTGTTCAGATGCAATTTTTGAAAACAGTTTACGGACGCTTCCCAACAACGGATGCTGCTCTATTGCTTATTCAACTTCAAGACTTCTGAAAACAGTTCACGGGTTCTCCAGTAACGGATGTTAACCTATCACTTGTTCAGACTCTTCTCAACTTTTGAAAACAGTTCACGGGTTCCCCAGTAACGGATGTTAACCTATCACTTATTCAAATTCTTCTCAAGACTTCTGAAAACAGTTTATGGATTCTTCCCAACAACGGATGTTAATCTACCAACTTGTTCAGATGCAATTTTTGAAAACAGTTTACGGACGCTTCCCAACAACGGATGCTGCTCTATTGCTTATTCAACCTCAAGACTTCTGAAAACAGTTTACGGATTCTTCCCAACAACGGATGTTAATCTACCAACTTGTTCAGATGCAATTTTTGAAAACAGTTTACGGACGCTTCCCAACAACGGATGCTGCTCTATTGCTTATTCAACCTCAAGACTTCTGAAAACAGTTTACGGATTCTTCCCAACAACGGATGTTAATCTACCAACTTGTTCAGATGCAATTTTTGAAAACAGTTTACGGACGCTTCCCAACAACGGATGCTGCTCTATTGCTTATTCAACTTCAAGACTTCTGAAAACAGTTCACGGGTTCTCCAGTAACGGATGTTAACCTATCACTTGTTCAGACTCTTCTCAACTTTTGAAAACAGTTTACGGACGCTTCCCAACAACGGATGCTGCTCTATTGCTTATTCAATCTCAACTCCTGAAAATAGTTTACGGATTCTCCAAAACGTGGATGTCAATCTATTGCTTGCTCGGACCCCCAATTCAGAGATGTTCCAAAACATGGGTGGCTTTGTGATACTCGTCCATTGACATACAGTTCAACATTACCAGATGGCATCTTTAAGCCCATCCTCCTACCAGCAGTCACCAAATGGCATCTTAAGCCCATTTCCAGATGGCATCTCTAAGCCCATCCCCCGACAAGATTCTATCGCGTCAGATGGCATCTTTAAGCCCATTCCCAGATGGCATCTCTAAGCCCATCCCCTGACAAGATTCTATCGCATCGGATGGCATCTTTAAGCCCATCACCAAATGGCATCTTTAAGCCCATTCACCTCTACCATCACATCGCCGAGTGCAAATTTTTCGGGTACTTTAGTGTCCAATCTTCTTTTACCTTCAAGTCGCGAAAGGCAAACTTGCCAATCTAACTCTTCAGGTTCAAGAAGATTAAACAGGGGCAATTGTTGTACCCCAAAATTTGCCCTCGCATTTTTCCACAAGAAATCACAGCTTCAGGCGTTTCCTGATTTTTCAAACTGGCTCAAGAATCGGTCAAACGGACTTTTCTCGTCAGCCAGACGCAATTAGGGTTTTACTGATTTCCAGGGTTCTAGAATGTTCCAAACTGTTGGTTTAAGGTTTTGATTGGTTTGAGCTCAACTTTGATCAGGCGAACGTTCTTTGGCATTTAATCAGGAATTAGGGTTTTTGTGGGCACGTTCTCAGAAGGATTTAAATTCTACGATGCTTTGCAAGTTATTCCGAGATTTGGTTTGAATTCGCATTGTTTGACTTAATCAGTAAAAGAATGCATTTGGATTGAATTCATGTTTGTTTGATTGAACCAGTCAAAGGATACATTCAGCTTGGATTTGCAGTGTTGGGTAAAAATCAGTGAAAAGGGAATGCGCCTGATCAGTTGTTTTGATTAACTGTTGCTTTGCTTTGGATATTGGAAATGCCAGGTTTAACTGATCAAATTGCTAAAGCATTGTTTATTTAAATTATTTATTATTCTAAGATTAAATGATTGGAACTTATTTTCAATTATTTTAATTAAAGAATTGTAAATAATAAACAAACAATAGGAGGAAAAAGAATTAATTGGATAATAAAACTTTTATTTATTTTTAAATTATTCGTACAATTATTGTTTACAATTTATTTACAACAATGATTTTACAAGTAATTTAAACCTAAATAAAACTATCCTAAACATTTTTTCTAATCTTCATTTCTTCATCTGCTATCCCTTGCTCCAGTGCTCCATTTTAATTATTCATCTGCAAAAGAAAAAAAAAGGAAAGTCAATAGCAGATAAATAAAAGAGACAGATATAAAATTCATCATTAAGGGCCACTGATTGGGATCAGTTAACCCTCTCTGCAAATCACGGGATTTCTCCCGGTTCACAAAGAGGGACGAATTTTTATTTGCTAAAAATGAATGCACAAAAGTCAAAATTGCACAATTCAAAAACTGTCCAAACTGCATAAGTTCAAATCTCAAAACTCCAAAGTGCAAATCAAACTACAAAGTCCAAACTGAAAAATTCAAACTTGCTGTCAAACTGTCACAAGGCTACCCAAGCTATCAAAGAAGAAGATTTGAAAAGATACAAAGTACAAGAAGCTGTCAAAAGAAGGGACAAATATGCAGAGGAAAGTTGTTATGCAAGCAAACTATCTCATTTTCATCATTTCCCAAGTGGCCCTTTCAGAAAAGTACAGCATAAACATTATTTTAATGCAAACTGTACTAAAGAGAGAGAGAAGAGAAAAAGAAAGCAGGCTTAGGCTTTAGGCAGGAAGAAAGAAATATAAAAGAACTGAACACAGTACAGTAAAGGAGAAGAGGGCAAAAACCAATACAAAGATATACACAAAACTGCATAAGTCTCCAGCCAAACAAAAAGAACAAAAGCCTTCTAGCCTTAAACCAACAAGCATAACCATCAGTAATGTCATAACCTGCCTGAAGCCTCACTAAAGCAAAAAACCTGTGAAATCTCCAAACCATAAGCCAGCACAAACCTGTAAACTCTTAAAACAAAAGCCAGTTCACCACAACCCAATCGGCCAAAAATTGTCAAAAGGCCCAACCTTACCTGGTGCAAACCAGAACCTGTACCATTCAACTCAACATATGTCCAAACACTCACCCTGCCTGAAGCCTAACAATAAACCAGTAAAACTTGTTTAAGCCTAACCATAGCCATTTCATAACCATGGCCTAATATAACATATAACCTGCATTCAAGACCAAAGCCATAGCCATTTTTCAAAGCCTAAGCTATAGTAACATAACCTTGGCCAAACTAAAAAACTAGAACATACATAACCTGTAGAACCAATTTCCCAAACCCACAAAATGCCTTCAGAATCTCTTCATCATTAGGCAACACAAGGTATCCACCAACATTCAAAACATCAAGGCAACCAAGTATCAATATACAGAAGCCAAAGAAGAGAACAAGAAGACTTTCCAAAAGGCAACTCAGGATAAACACAAGGCAGCTCAGGCGTTCAGGCAGCAAAAGAAGAGAGAAAAAAAAGCATACCAACATCAGTACAGCATATTGAGCAAGCAACACAAGCATACGAGAGAACTAGGCAACAAAGGCAATCCAACGAGGAGAAGAGATAAAGAAGTATACAAAGGTTTTCAGACAAACATCACAAAGCCTAAAGAAAGGTACAGAGATACCAAAATCCAGCAAAGTGAACTAGCTCACACCGCGTCTCATCTCGCCCCGCCCTTGGCCGCCCTAGGTGCTCCGGTCCTCCTCACCTCCTCTCCCAAAAAAGGTATAACCCTTTATTTCTTTCTTCTCCACATCTCATGCGAACATTGAACAACATAAAAGAATCAAGAGCAAATAAAAACATGCGAAGGCGTCAAACATACCAAATAAAAATTAGTACCTTGTAGACCTTTGCTTACACGACCTTGGAGAAGAGGGAGCTGACTGAAGCACTTGGTGGCTAGGGCGAGAAAATCAGAGTTCTGAATCTATGGCGAAAAGATGGACGGAGAAGACGAATTAACCAAGCGGCGCTTCTGTCGCTCACAAACCCTAAGCCAAATGTCCCAAATGAACAGAAAAACAATGAACCCTAAGCTATTCGTTTCAAACTCTGGGCCTAATCTGTTTCATAAAACCTAAAGCCCAAGCGAACTCCTAATTCACCCCTCCTTTGTTCTATTCATTCCCCCTTTTTTGAGCCCATTTCTAACTTATTTCAAACTATTTTTTATCATATTCCTTTTTTCTATACATAAATTAACATAACCCTTTTTTTATTTATTTACATCAAATATTGACTTTCTTTAACAAGATTACAATTTCAAACGCAATATATTTTATTCCTCTAACTTAAAATATTTTTATTTGTACATAATAAATGAAATGTATCTTTTATACACAATGTAATTAAAATTGAAAACATTTTCCTTTTCTTTTAAGTAAAATAAATATTTGTACATAAATATATAATTTTTCTTAAGATTAATACTTAATTTGTACATTAATACTTTAACACTTTTAAAATATATTTTTCAATATACATAAACTTTAAAACATTTAATTAAAATACTTATTAACAATATGCAAGGAAATGCAAAAGATTAATTAAATAAATATCTAATTCTTTTCTTTAAGTTAAAACAATGCTTAATAATACATTCGAATTCACATTTTCCTAACCTGTAAATAATTACATACACATATGCACGTACACTTACACAATATACTTGCATTTGATACATTATACATTTGTTTATATTTGTATATTCGTTACATTTACATTTGATCGATTCGATTTGGTTGTAATCTATTGGACACTACATTCCTAAGTCTCATCCCCATTTGTAAATTTGTACCCCCACTCCCGGATACTATTTGTAATAGCGTAGACTTTAAATTCTTGCAATTTACCGCTTTCAATTATACCATGGTTAGACCTAGGGTTTGCATGTACATAAAATAAAATGCTAGATAACCTAATACAAGACAAATACATGAAATCAATACACAATCACACTTGCACCCCCTAGGGTAATCCCACATGTTGCCTTCCAAAATGGGCCATGCTTGCACGTCGAGTATCTTTGGCAAAACAAATTCAAAATGATCATAAGTCCCTCGATGACGCTTTCGAAAGTTGCCTAAATGGAATGATCATAGTCCCTTCAAAGCAAATTGCCAAAGACACTTGGCATCATTGCATTCATGGTCCATACGATGACCCGCGCCCGTCCCGTTAAACATCCTAAACGCAAGATTGTCCATCAAATTCAATGGTGGAACAAAACGGTTAAAAAAGGGTTGAAAACATAGAGAAAACCTTTGAGTACAATAGGGGTAGACCAAACTCTTAGTTACTTGAGATCAACTTGCAAAAACACTTGCCTTCTTTTCAAAACCACACTCCACGAACACTTTCAAAACAAACTCTCAAAACATTTTGAAACATCTTTTCGAAAAGATACACACCTTTGTAAAACATTCGAGTAAAGAATTGTTACAAGGGTAGCCTAAGACAAGGCATCTTCTTCCAAAACATTTTCAAAAACACACACACATACACACCATTTTCAAGCAATCGAAAATCAAGGCAAGTGATCTAAAAAACCAAGTAACTAAGAGCCCATGGATAACCATGGATGAAAAGGGTGCTAATACCTTCCCTTTTCATAATCTACCCCCCGAACCCACGAAATATCTCAAAAGGTTTTTGCTGTGCTTTTTTAACCTTTCCTTTAGGACAAAATAAAAAGTCGGTGGCGACTCTTGCTCAACCGCACAAGTGCGAATACAAACGCAAAACTCACAGTCAGTTCTCCCACCGTATCACAGAGACTAATGCAATGGATTATACTGCAGAAAAATCTTGATAATAACATTGCTGCATGGCGACTGATGCAATGGATTATATAGATTTATTTGCATATCTATCGCGACCTAGGGGATAGATAATTGGAAAATCTTGATAACTACATCGTTGCATGGAGACTGATGCAATGAGTTATATTTGCAAATTTCACACATTATTGCATGGAGACTGAGGCAGTGAGTTATATCGCAGATGAGCAAACACATTGTTGCATGGAGACTTATGCAATGATTTACATCGCAGATTTCTCACATTGTTGCATGGAGCCTGATGCAATGAGCTATATCGCAATGGAGGAAACACATCGTTGCTTGGAGACTGACACAATGAGTTGTGTCGTAGAAAAAAATGTCTTTGATGATCGAGTTTTAGATCAGAGATGAGATTGGGTCTTTACCGGTTGTGTCTGTTCTCAACCAAGGTGATAATCTGATGGAGGGTTCAAAGATATTGGTTTCGCCCAAAGTATGTTTGGAAAAATGTTATGCATGACGTGTATGCATGATGTCTTAGATTGATATGAACCCGAAGTGATATGTATTGAGTTTCTATATACGCCCCAGATTTTTACATATGTCCTGAATGCGCGTGTATGCCCCTAGAAAGTTCCATGAACAAATATTTTCCATATTCTCCTTTCAAACCATTGGCTTTGTATTATCAACTCCCCGACATTGTATGTTGCATTGTCGTGGTATCTTTGAATTGATTTGAACGTGATAAAGTATCAGCAAGATAAATTTTCAAATGCAAAAATGATCTGAATATGGATTGTAGAGGACATCTTGAGCTTTTCAAAAAGTCTAAGATCACCTTTAAATGATAAAATTGATAGTTATGACTAATGCAAGTTGGGAAATTTTGAGCAAATGCATGAAACCAAAAGTGACCAAACTTGGATTTTTGGGCTAATGGGCTATTATTTCAAAGTCCAAACGTGTTTTGTAGCCTATAGTGGACCTCACATCTTACTCATGGACCCATTGACCTTTTATTCTATTTATTTTGATTTTCTATTCATTATTAATTCAAAATAAATAAGATAAAAACAAGGTTTTTTCATACAAGTCCAAGCCCACTATATCTTGACCTAATTCAAGCTATATATTCTCAACAAGTTAGACATGAAGAACCACGTGAAATCCTTGCAACAAAATCATCTTCTAAAATTCATAAAAATAATTCAAATTAGGGCAACTTGAAACCCTAGCTTGCAGCCACTCTTGAGGCCTACTAACCCTTCCATTCACTTCTAGGAACGCAAGAGGGTAAGGTTGGATCGATTGCCATGATCAAAAGGGCATAAAAACGTATATACATGCCGCATCGATTTTGATATTGCATGAATTTCATACATTTGTTTTCCTTGCGTTTTAATATGTACTAACTCATTTAACGTGTTCCCGAGGTTTAATAATGCAGGAACGACCTATTGTGAGAGCCTCGTGATGGTTGAATAGTGCATAGCCATGTTCATGCCAATTTAAGATATTTTCGTTGTAGCTCCTAAACCATTGCGATTCAGCCTAAACTAATCATTCCATTAGATTCACATTCCTTGATTTAGGGGGATAGAGTCCCCCTAGATTGCTAATATTTCTTTATTTCACAGGAACAAGAAAGAAACTTACCGGAGAAGACGACCGAAACTAGGGCTACGGCGGCTATCTGGTTCATGCGTTTTGTTTTATATTATATATGTTTCATTTCAGTTTAAACACTGGATGTATCACAACCTCAGTCGTTAAAACGCGCGCGCTAAAGACACTACTATGCTAAGGCATGGGTTCGATCCCAGCCTTTTGGCATTTTGAGATTTTTTTCCATATTTTTCCTGTTTTGCATATTACATAATGCATTGGTTTCCATTCTTAATCACCAGCGCACGCCTGGCCTAGTGGTGAGCACGTTGGATGGGAATGCTAAGGGTGTGGGTTACCACCCACCCCTGCCAATTTGGTTATTTTTCTCTATTTTTCTTACTCTTTCTTCTTTTCCCTTAAAACAAACCCTAATTATTTTTTCAAAACCTTTTTTCTAAAACCCAAATCAAATTAGTTTTTTAGGTTTTAATTTAATTAATCAATTTATATTTTAAGGTTTTTTAATTTAATTAATTAACTTTTTAATTAAAATTAATTAGGTTTTTAGGGTTAATCATCATTAAAACCTTTTTATCAAAAAACACGTTCGCTTTCCTTTTTCCTATTTTTACCTTTTGCATGGTTTATCTTTTTGTTTTATCATTATTTTAATTGTTACTGGTTTGTAATAGTAATTAGGATTTGCTTTTTTCGCATTTTTATTACTTATGTAACTGCCCCGAAGCATTGTAATAGTTTAGGGTTTATTTTCCGCATTTATTTTCCGTACATTTACTGCTTTCCTATTTTGCTATATTATTATTAGTAATTAGGTCTTGTATGAAAAGACTAATAATGAAACGTTAGCTAACCATAATTTCAAAGATAAACATAACTGAAAATAAATCACCTCGCGCACTCGCACCTCTAGGGTAACCTCCCTTGTTGCCTTTCGACAAAACAGTCATGTCCCTCAAACGTGGGGATGCTTTAGCAAAGTCCCTCGAATTCAAAGATCATAGTCCCTCGATGACCCTTTCGACTTTGCCTTCGGTAAATGATCTAGTACCTTAACGATAATTGCTAAAGCGTCCTTACCAGTTGCCTTTAAAGTACCGAGTAATCGGGAGCATGCACCCAAGCATGGTTGAAACCATCTCCAAATTTAGTCAGCTAGGGGCAGTGTTTCAAAATTTGTAATACTGGGGTAGGTTATCTTGACGGTATAAATCTCAGGGAGTCATCTCGAGGCAAATTTCTTTAATAGACCTACAGACTGGGGCAAGGAATTATATAGGGGCAAGGCATTATATAAGGGTCATCCTCCATTTTAGATATGATCAATTTAAGTCCAGTCACAGGTTAAACACCTTATGAATGTGATTAGTTATCCTTAGCACAAATCTCAGGTCAATCAAATCAGAAGCAGTTACGTCGATATTTGACAAATCTCTCCATGAACCAATTGTGTAAAAGTACTATTCAGAGCTTAAGCTACACTAGGGCAGATTATCTCAAGTCAATATGGAACCATGTTTCTACAAGGACCTTCTCAAGTCATTTTATTATACCTGGGGCACGTTTGATGTTTGGTTTCGCAGGAACTGTCATTCACTCGTGATTACGAGTAAATTTCGCCAATACTAGATTCATGTATTTCAACATGAATGCACTACCCCCAGTATGTGTATTATCCTCATCAGCAATGAAAGTTCTACTTCTCCCCAGTGAGTTCCTCAAGCAGAGGGTGTGATTGAGATGGAAGATTTCAGATGATATCTCCTAACAGGACTAGAAATTTCCTTATCCTCAGCATCGCCAGATGAAAATACTTATTTGTTAAGTTGTGTCTGATGAGACTTCTCTGTAGAGGATCTCCATTCCCCATTAGACGTGGGTGCTCAGATACATCCATGCACAAAATCTCCCGTTCCTCAGAAGACGGTGGTACCAAGTCGTACACGTTTCGAGAATCTTATTTTCCCGACAGATGTGGATACCTAATCACATTCAGTGGGAGAACATACACCCCTCAAAACAGATCTTCTTTAGCTAGCTAAGAGTTCGGGTTGAAGATTCCTCTTATTCCCCGACAAAGTCACGGTTTAAAGATTTCTTATTCAAAGATTCTCTCTGCTCCCTAGCCGAAGTCTGGTTTGAAATTATTTGTACTGAAACTTTATTCTCCTCTGATAGCCGAGTTGATTTGGGATTATTTCTGTTTTTCCTTTAGAGTCATGTGAGGGTCATCTCACTCCTCCAAAGAGGCCGTTTATGAAGAGCTCGTTCCAAAGATATCTCGTTGCTCCAAAAAGGTTTCTTTATGAAGATCTCCTGCTCAAAAGCTTCTCTTTTATCCAGTGGAGTTACCTCTCTGAGATCTCTTGCTCAGGATCTCAGCAAAAAGGTGTTGTATCTGAAGGTTTCTTGCCATGAACCCATTCTCCAACAGAGAGAGACTCTTGAGATCTCATTCAGTTTCCCTAGTGAAGTTTCCCCTCTGAGACCTCTTATCCAGAATCTCAACAAAGTTGCAATGTCTGAAATCTATTATGCTATATTTTATCTCCCCGATAGAGTGACCCTCTTGAGTTCTTTTATTCAGAAGTTCTTATTTCCTCAGCGGAGCTAGAATGTCATCATGCAAGGATCTTCCCTTGCTCTCTAGTAGATCTTGATCCTGGTTTTTGCTAAAAGTCACATCTCCAATGGAGTGCGCTACGTTGGTTTCTAGCCTGAGGATCCGACAAAGCCCATTCTTACCAAAGATCATTAATAAATCCCCCAGTCGGGCCTATTATACCAAGGTTATCTCATATTCAATAAAAGTTATGTTCTTAAGATTCTCTTATCTCCAGCACGGATCCTCATATCCCTAGCAGTACATATTGTTATCATCCCTGATGTGAGGTTGATTGTCCCCCAGCAGTGCAAGTTTTATCGTCCCCAACGAGAGGTTGATAAATTACTTTTCAAACAGACAAAGGTGAATTTTGATTCCCAGTGGGCCCATTATCTATTGGTGTCTCTTCAATAATGCCCGATCTAAAGTGGCGTATCTCTGTAAAAGTTACAGTTTTGACCTGGTCTTCTCCAACGAAGTCTACAATTTATTTTTGAAACTTCATCCAGATGTTGTAGCTCATATTCACCGGTAACTCAGTTTGTTACTCCTGACAGAACTTCAGCTTCTCAAGACTTCCATTCGAGCAATCCCTTGTATCTTCTTCAGCAAAATCATACATCATCGCATTGCATCCTCAAAGTTTATTGTTTCCATTCGCTTTAGAATAATACTCCATAGAAAAACAATTTAAACATGCATCGAAATATAAGCCATGGTTATTTTTCTTCTCCCCAACAAAATTACTAAAAGATTTGAGATATTCCCCAGCGAGGTTACTATATTCTCGGTATCCCAAATTTTCATCCCTGCAAGTACCCCTTAGATATTACCGTCAGATTGACCAATGTCTGTCGTCATTTTCAACTAAGGCCCAGTTGCTTTCTGGCACAATTTTGTTTGGGCTTCTATTACCCGTTCTTAGGTCATTACCAACGTCTATTGATGTACCTTTCGGAATCCAGTTCTATCCCTGGCATTCCTATGGAGCTCTATCATCTCCTTTAGGTCGAGGTCACCACTTGTTACCTTGTTTCTATCATCACCAGTGTTCCTATAGCGTGCCAATAGGCTATCATGATCAAACCCCTTGTGCGTGAAATCTAGTTTTGTCCTGGTACTCAGTCTAGTTTCTACCTCTAGCCCTCTGAGTCAAGTTCTCCACTTGTTTCTAAAGCCTTAATGTTGGATTAGTCCTTATTCTAACTTTCTTGAGCTGAATCTGCCACTCATTATGTGTATTTTTTTCTACACCTTGGTAGCCTCAGATCATCTATAAATCGTCTGTAAATCCTTGGTTGAGAGTCACAGGTGTCCTTAGAAAATATGTACTTTCTAGCACCTTGTCTTAGGACCCAATCCCGCCCGTTTGTTATCTAATTGAGTACTCTTGTGTCAATCTGCCACTCTTCACTTTGTTTGTACATCCCTTTTTAGGTCGAGGTCGCTCCTCATACCTTCCCTCGATCCCCACCAACATTCCTATCGCGTTCCAATGGGCTATGGTGATCGAGGACAGTTTATTATGTTATCTTTAGCGTCCAATTTCTGCTAATCCCCATCTTGGGTTGAGTTCTTTAGCGTCTAGTTTCTGCTAATCTCCATCTTGGGTTGAGTTCTTTAGCGTCTAGTTTTAGGTAATCCCCATCTTGGTTTGAGTTCTTATTCATTTTTGGTTGTGTGTGAACCAATTGATTCTTGGCGTATCGTCCTTCAAAGTCTAAGCTTCATCATTTCTTTTATCAATACCTGCATACCATATCCAGATTTCTGATACCATTCCAAAAAAACAGTTGCCAATGTGTTACGCCTATGTTTTCCCAGAGTGCAAGTTTTCGGGTTCTTTTAGTATTCAATCCTCTTCCACCTTAGATGTTCGAAATTTGTCGCTTTTTCTCACGTATCAGGTTAAAGATGATTGAATAGGGGCATCTGTTGTACTCCAAAATTTTCTCTCTTCTTTTTACATCATATGGCTTATGTTTCATCATACACATTCATGCATTTTCATGGGATCAAGGTATATTTGGTTCTCGCGTTCTTCTACAAGCTAGAAAAGGGTGGTTGTGTTTACAATCAATGCCAAAAGGGTCTCATGCCCTCACTCTCTGGGCCACTCAAGCTACAAGGGTTTCTCATACCTCAAGACATCTCGATTGTCATGCTTGTTCTTCAGAAGATTGGAAATTGCAAGTGTTTTGAAGTGAATCACATTTCTTTTATTCATCTCTAGAAATTAGGGTTTTGGGCCAGATGAGTGTGTGGCGCTTGTATGAGCCAATTTGTAGCCGTAATACTCTCTCATCATCATATGAGATATTTTTGTTCAATAGATCCTTTATCATACTCCATGGAATTAGGGTTTTGATATAGGATCATCACATCCTAACACAACCAGTCAAAATTGGGGTTTGAGCTAAAAACTAGATATCTCTGACTTTTTGAGCTATACTTGATTCCATATTTCTCTGCATGTCCCTAAGCGTCTATGACTGAAAGCTTGATCATCACTTTTGATTGGAAGAGGATCAATTACACAGATGAATTGAAAACAACCAAATTGGGGAAAAGTCAATTGTATAGTAAAAAAAGTCAACTCCTGACTTTTTAAGGTTAGCATGGTGTTCAATAAGTCAAATATGTTCAATGGTTGAGATTTGTCTAGGTGGGATCTCAAAAATTAAGAAAATCAAGAAAGTTGACTTTTGTTGACTTTTTGGGAATTTAAAATTTTTCTAAGTATAAGAGGTTTTATGTTCATTTCCTCATCTTCCAAGCCATATATCTCATTCATGTGTGGATGGAAATTTGCAAGCTCATGATCATTGAAAAGAGAGAGTTTCTTACTTCATCTTTGTCCTTGATGGCTTATCTCCCAAAAGCTCATAGATTGCAAGATATTTGGGAGAGAAGTTGGTGATTCATTCATATTTGAAATTTTGACATAGTAAAATTCTGATCAAGTTTTAACATGGCTAAGTATCTAACTTTGAGTCCAAATTACAAATGGTTCCAGACTTTATTTCATGATGGATTAAACTACAAAGTTGTTCAGAATTCTACAAGCTACATTTTTGTAGAAGGAATCGAAGTAATTTGAGCCTTGGATCAAAAGTTATGAGGATGCGAAGTCGCAAACTCATTAAGATTCTGATGGGAAAAAACACTTAGTTAAAATTTGGATATTTTTATAGTGTCCAATTGGTAATCTTTGAATGCTAAATACTCGTGGATCAAAGCTTTATTTTAAGTTGAGCTCAACCATAATAGTGTTTAACTTATTGCTAGCTACAAGTTTGAAGAAGAGAGTAATCCAAAATCATACACTGATCAGAAGATATAAGGTCATGAAGTAGAGTCTTCAAATTGTTTGATTAAATGACGCTTAGTGGAGTTTTGGAAGGGTTGCTCAGAGAGTCGAGTCGTGACTTGATTGAGAATTTGGATAAGGATACAAGTTTCTATTCACAATTTTTCTAACAACGAAATTGGTCTATCAATGTTCTTCTTTCCAACGACACCAGGATTGTTCCGTTTCATTCGTTATCTTGGATGTTAGAGGCTCATGAAGTGATGAACATAAGTTGAATGAACGGTCGGCCGTACTTAAAAAAGTTGCTGACATTTCCATCAGTTTCCATATCGTGACTTTAGGGACTATTTTCTTAAGCTTACACTCATCTTCTCATGGAATCTCCAATATCAATCTTGTTCTTCTAAGTGCTCTCTTTCATTTGTTCTAAATAGGATAGCAAATGGAGTTGGGTAGCTCATGGTTTTGGCTCATAAAATCAATCATGTAGACACCAGTCGACCGGCATGGCAGTTGGGAATTTATTTAGCATTTTATGTATAACTGTCGAAAATATTTGAGCAGAAAAAAATGACAGCACACACATAGTCCATTTTTCTCATCCATTTCCCATTATGTCCAAGCTATTTACGTGAATGTATGCATGGTGCAGAAGCATTACTGCAAATAGAGGATGACCTCTATAACCCGCGAATTAAAGAGAAGATGTCAGCTTATGCTCATTTGATTTTCACTCTCTTTGGCTTGGCTTGATGCTAAAAAACACGAGTGAAAAAAAAAAGCCACGAAATCCGTGACTTCATGAGGAGCACTCTTTATTTTGTTTACATTCAAAGACTGACTCAAGGGAAAGAAAAGGTCATGCACGCGCCTAACTCCACATATAAACCATCATCTTTATTCTGTTAGAGGGGATCGATAACAGAAAAAAAAGAGGATCTCTTTCTCTCACCTTGAAGCTTTTTTTTTCTCACCTTGAACCCAATAACCAACTATAGAAAATACAGTTAGGAAATCTCAACAAACTCTCTCACCTTGAAGCTTTTTTTTTCCCACCGAAGAAGGTGAACGGAATTGTATTCCGGCGGCCGCTTTGTGTTTTCTCCATTAGCCAATCAAATGCTTCAATGCTTTATTAATTCTTTTTATTCATATAATATAAATATAAGTGGCAATCAGGGATTGGCTGAGAAGTAGTTTGTCAAGTAGTGATTTAAAAAGAATCTGACCGGTTGAGGAAAATGATATAACACTTTTTTTGTCACGATTAAATAATAATAATCTAGAATGCATTTTTTTGTTTAGATAATTGGACTCATTGGCCAATTCTATCTTGGGTCCAGCACTTTTTACTTGTTGTACCTCCTGTTATTGGGCCAAAAAATGTTTTAAACTAAATTCAGTTCAAGGCAATATATGCTGATGCACCCCCTGTGCTAGTCCAAAATCATGATCATTCTATTTTCATTTCGAATTTGTTTTAAAAGCTCCAATGATCTAAAAAATTGTTTTAATTGTTCTTTAAGACGTTATTTAATTTCCCATGAATTTTAATTCCATTTTTTAATTGTTTTGGGCAATTAAATTTCTTTTTATATATTCAAGGTGTTCTAATGGACCTAGTTTTCAACTTAATTGATGACTGAGTTTGCTTTGGTTTATGTTTAACATATATGTGAAGATTGGTAGTTTTCAAACTGACTTTTTGTAAACTTCATGTAGTGAAATATTGTTGCCCGGATATGTCAAGTGCATGTACATTGTGATCCAATTATCATTTGATGCATGCTTGTTTGTACTCGAGCATTTGTTGGATATTTATTATGCACTTTGTTGGTTTCGACTTGATTTTTTGAGCAATTTCATGTATGAATGTGGTGCTTCCCGGTTTTTTACTTCTATGTTTCGACACTTTTTCAGATGTTAATTCTTCGCATTTCGATCTTATTTTGAGTTGTGATATGATTTCTTGCATTCGATTATGCTTTCTTGTTACCACTAACTCCTCTTGTGTACTTGTGCAAGGTTCTTTAAGAGAGTTTTCAATTGGTTAATTGATTCTTGGTTATCCGATTGAAATTTATTATTTCGCTTCCTTGTTGTTCAATTTCGCTTACTATGCGATCGATTGCGAGTCTCACTCTATGAGATGTATATATTGTTGTTTGTTTGTATGGACTTGTGTTTGTGCAGGTTTACTGGTCGACATTCGAATGTGTCTGCCACACATTCCATTTTTGATTTATTTTCACATGATGCTTCGACGCATATTCCGAGTACCCAATTTCTGACTTCTTTTGTTGTTGATGCTAGCTTACTCAAAGTTTCCCGGGTTTCTTTTGTTGAGCTTCATTACGGATTTGACTTCTGTTTGGTATTTGCTCTTGACTATTGCACTTTACTTTATTTACCGTTTTACGTTCCATGAGAAGTAGGAATAGAGAAGACATACTCCAAAATCACCCTACTAATTGACCAATTTATCCTTCTTTTTGCTAATCTTTGTGTTATTATCTTCTTTGGTTAAAAATTATAATTAATTATATTAGTTGTTTTTAAATTGGTGTTATTTCTAAATTGTAGTCCAGATAGTAAAGGAGGGTGTATTAGTAAGTTATTGGGCCTAGCTTGTCACATAGCTAAGCCCAATCTATTTCATCTCATACGGTCAAATAGCAAGGAGGTTGTATTTGAGGCCCATGGGGTGTCGTTCTGTTATCATTAGCATTATTATCTCATTTTTTTGTGTTATTATGAGTTAAGAATTATTATAATTATTAATTATTAACTTTGTCATTACAATTTATATTAAGAATTTATTAATTTTTAATAAGATCTCGTTGACGGAGGTCAACCCGGGTGAATATTATAATTTTATTTTATTATCAAATATTATTATATTTTATTGGATTTAGTTGATCGAAGGTCAACACAAGGGTTGAAATCGTAGAATTCCCAGCGGCAGCCTCAATCATCCTCATCACTAAGCAAACTCAACCCCAATATAACCAAGTCCAGAAAACCAAAATAGAATCAAATCTTCGTAAAACAAATCAAATTTTTAATTGAATTTATATTGCAAAATCGTCTAAGTACACAAAGTTATAATCTAATTTACAACATAATCAATTATAATCAATTCTAACCTAGATCTTTACAAATCTTGATCTAATTCTATTAATTCCTAATTTCTAACACAATCAACCTAAAGGTAACGACAATCATAAAAAAATTTCTAAATCAATCCCTAAACTAAACTTATAAATACCTATTATCTAAAACCTAAAGGGAGGGGAAAAAAGAAATTGGTGAACAAAGAAAAGAAGAGGAGATCTAGGTTTCAATTTCTAAATTAATCCCTAAACTAAACCTATAAATACCTATTATCTAAAACCTAAAGGGAGGGGAAAAAATAAATTGGTGAACAAAGAAAAGAAGAGGAGATCTTAGGGTTAGCTTAGAGTTCATACAAGAACCCTAGGGTTCTAAAGGTTTGTGTTTCTAGATTTGGATAATTGTTAAGATTCATAAGAACCCAGATGAAGATCAAAGGTGTTTCTGAGTTCTTTACGGCGGTGCAGATGAACACATGAAGATCCCAGTTGACCTTCAACTGGATATCTGGGGTGAATATGGCATCCTATGATAGCTAAGGTTTGAGCCGCCGGTGGAAGCGATTTCCGATCGGCGAGGCGATTTTCGATCGCCTAGAGAGAAGTGAGAGATTCTCTCTTTAAAATTATGTTATGTTTGGGAGAATAAGTGTAGAGAGAAAGAAAAGAGGAAAATTGGCTTCAGGCCTTGAGGGTGGGTGTATAAACACACCCTTTCATTCCAGTGAAACGCTCATACCATGCATCCTCAACCACCATCATCTGATGTAAATCAAAACTCCAGACTGCACGACCATAATAATACCATACACTCTCCCCCATATTCACTAACAGACTCAAATAAGGTGTTTGGGCCAAGGCCTGCACTATCAACACCCCCCAGCACGCTTCAATCTTCTAGCTTAGTGCAAATTGCACCCCCCCTATTCATTTGGGCCAAGTTCAATTTCTGAACTTGGGCCCCTGCACTATTCTAGCCCCTCATAATTACTTCCTAGTCATAATCCGCACCCCACCTACATTTTGTGCCAAGTCTAATATTTGGGCTTGGACCCTCATTTTCTAGACCCCCAGGTTTAGGTTTTACATCCCATAGCCTTAGTTAATCAATTTTCTATAATTTATTTAGTTCTTTAATTTATTTTTCTATTCTTTTATTTAATTAACATATATCACATTTTATAACATTTGCATTAAATTATATCTTTTGCATTTGTTAATAATATTGAATTAATATTAAAAAGTTTAATATATATATATATATATATATATATATATATATATATATATATATATATATATATATATACATATATATATATATACATATATATATATATATATATATATATATATATATATATATATATATATATATATATATATATATATATATATATATATATATATATATATATATATATATATATATATATATATATATATATATATATATATATATATATATATATATATATATATATATATATATATATATATATATATATATATATATATATATATATATATATATATATATATATATATATATATATTTTCTTTCAATAAATTATAAAATTATTATTTATTAATTTAAACTCTTTTTTATATACTAACTCTTCTTTAATTGCATTAACATTTTTCTCATGCATTAAAATTTATTTTTCTCATATTGCATTATATATTCGAAAATATCTAACCAATCAAGTACTAACATTTCTTACTAACATAAACCCAAACTTATATACCAACCAACAACTACGAACTACGAATTGAGACTCTGATTCCTCATAAGAGGATACGTAGGCATACGACTTAAAAACTGTGGTGAACCCTTTTATTTTGGTTTAAGCATACGACTTAAATAAATAAATCGAATATAGAAGAACAAGAAATACCCTAAAATACCCTAAACCAAAAGAAAAGGATCCACCATAGTTTAGGGTTTATAGAAGTCTTTTCTTTTGGTTTAGGGTTTTTCTTGTTCTTCTATATTAGATTTTTTTTTGTTTATTATTATCTTTTTATAATTTGTTGGCTAGATTTTATTTTAAATTTTTTTTAAAAAAAATCCTTAGAAAGAAGGTTCGTCTATTGGCCAAGAGGATACATCATCCCTATGAGTTTTTCTGACGACTTCGCATAGAGTCGGTAGAATTCTAAAAAAGTAATATGTCTCAAGAGATATCCTATCGGGGGATAGGACTTTGGGATGAAACTTATGACTTTTTGTATAACCCTTAAATCAAAATCTCATGGTGAGACCTTTTACGATCTTAGAGACGAAAGTTTCGATCTATAAATAGGCTCTACTTAAGGGAGGCTGTTGTGCCTTCCCCTCTAACATAATCCATGATACCCTTAAGGAATCCACCTTGAGGAGGGTAGAATATCTGTAATTCAAAACTAGGAACCTACCAACTAAGGATACATGTCATAAACCTTGTCACTACGTTGCATCATCTTGAATTCATACACTATTCATTTCACATATTCATTTATCTCCATTATTTTTTTATTTGTCTTAATCACAGGATTAGAAACAAATAATCAAAGGTTTTGGTGAGTATCTTAAAAATGAATGTCAGAGGGAAACAACTTGTTCGTGTTAGTGCCGCCAAGCCAGATATGACGAAGATCAAGACCATCAAAGGGAAACTATCTGAGAAAGCCTTAAAGATGTTTGTTCGTTGCTATGGGGATACCCTTGAGTTGACAAAAGTGGATGTACAGTTAGATGTCATCTCTACCTTGGTTCAGTTCTACAATCCTTCGTTAAGGTGTTTCACCTTTCAAGACTTTCAGCTAGCGCCGACTTTGGAAGAATTTGATAGACTTTTGAAATTTTCTAAGGGAAAAGCATATGTGGGAATTGGATAAACTATTGATGTTAAGGACTTAGCAATGGGTTTAGGGATCTCTTATACAGATTTTTCACTTAATTGCAAAAAAGAAGGTGATGTACAAGGGATTAAAAGACAATATTTGGAGGCTAAAGTCCTTTCTTTTACCAATAACAAAGAGTGGGAGTCTTGTGTTGATTATTTAGGACTACTTGTCTTTGGTGTAATTTTGTTTTTGCAGACTTTGGACTATATTTACTCTGCAACTATTAGTGTATTTTGGGGTGCAAAAGCTTTGAATGAGGACCTAACTCCTGCTCTATTTGCACATATTTACTATGCACTTCACACTTGTTATGAAAAGGGGAGGAGTACGCTAAACTTTTGTATCCCGCTTCTATATTCTTGGTTTATAACTCACATGTATAAAGAGGACTACATGATTAAAAATCTGACACGATTTGAGTGGCCTCAAAAATTAAGGTCTCTTACTGTTGATTATGTATTGTGGTATGCAAGGAAGCTAAACATTGGAGATATCATTTACATTTATGGATATTTACCGAATGTTTTGTTAATTGGGTCACATGGTTGCATCAATTACAACCCCACTTTGGCAATGCTTTCCTAAGACAATACAAGTACAATTTGGACATGGTGCCTAACCACATGCAGCTCCAAAATTTATCTCAGAAGAATGATGAGTCCTTCAAAGAATATGCTCAGAGGTGGAGAGAAATGGCAGCCCGCGTACAACCACCACTCCTGGAAAAAGAATTGGTTGATATGTTCATGGGAACTTTAAAAGGGTTGTATTATGATAAAATGGTAGGAAGTGTCTCTTCCGGATTTTTTGATTTGGTAACTATTGGTGAAAGGATTGAAGCAGGCATAAAAAGTGGAAAGATACAAGGGGCATCATCTAGTACCCCTTATAATTTAAAAAGACATGTCCCTAACTTCTCAAAAAAGAAGGAAGGAGAAATTAATGATGTCACATCACATCCAAGGGCACAACAACCATTGGTGATTCCACGAGAACAACAACAACAAGAACAACATAACAGGTTTGAAAGGCCTCCGAGAAGATTTTATCCTCTCCCCATACCTCATAGTCAATTGCTGCAACACTTACTCAAAGCATCTCTGGTAGAGTTGAAGCCTCTAGCTCCGCCAATTCGGGCACTCCAGCCAAAATATGATGCAAATGTTAGGTGTGAATATCATGCCAATTCTGTGGGGCATACCATAGAAAAATGTTGGGCCACAAGACATAAGGTTCAATATTTATTGGATTCCCAATATATCACCTTTGACAAGCCAAATACTAAGACGAACCCCATGCATCCACATGGTGGGCCAACTGTGAATGCAATTGAAGTGGTGACTAACTTTGGGGAGGCCAGACGAGCAAAGGCTCCAATAAACTTTTTGAAATAATATTTGTTCGAACGTGGGTTCCTCTTGGAACACAGTAAAGCTTTTAAGAAGATGTTACATAAATTCGTAGATCGGGGGATAGTCCAATTCGGGCAATACCCTAAAGAAGAATACGTAGCTGTAATAGATGGAAGTACAAAGAAGCCATTGGTAATTCCTTTCCAAGGGTTGAGTCCTGCTAAGAAAACTCTTGTGATTCCTTGGGGAGAGTCAACAGAATCACCAGTGTTGATACCACACCAAAGTCTAAGGGTTCCAAAGACTATAATGGTGATTAGGGGTCCATCTCCCACTCTGTACGAGAGTGACAAAGCGGTACCGTGGAGTTATGATTCTACAGTCTATATCAATGTTTTAAAGAAAGAATGTGAACCATCGACAAGTCAAGGACATGCGATCACAAATATAGATGGAATAGGGAGCATGACTCACAGTGGTCGAATCTATGGTTCCGAACCACAAAAGAATAATGATGTTATGGTTAAGGATAAGGGGAAAGTTGTGATGGAGGCAAGTCAGGAACAAGAACCTCCAGGCAAGAATTTTAACGACCAAGAGGTGGAGGAATTCTTGAAAATAATCAAGAAAAGTGATTATCAGGAGGTGGACCAGATACACCAAACCCCGACAAAGATTTTAATACTCTCGTTGCTCCTCAATTCAGAGGCGCATTGAGACTCTCTGATGAAGATTCTAAGTTCTTCTCATATTGCAAAGGAGATTACGGTGAATAAATTTGACAATGTTATAATAAATCTGACATTTAGATCATATCTAGGTTTTAATAACAATGATTTGCCTCTGCAAGGTAGAGCTCACAACAAGGTGTTACACATTTTCATTCAGATAGGTACAAATAGCATATCCCGGGTACTCACCGATACTGGTTCTTCCCTCAATGTGGTACCAAAATCTAGCCTGATGAAGTTAACACTAGATGGTGTTGTTATAAGGCCAAGTTCTACAATAGTCAAAGCTTTCGATGGTTCTCAAGGTTCAGTATTTAGCTAAGTGGATCTTCCTTTCAAGATTGACCTGCATATGTTGTATATGACTTTTCAAGTAATGGATATAGAACCAGCATATACATTTTTGCTCGGACGACCTTGGATTCATGCAGCGGGGGTTGTTACTTCAACTTTACATCAGAAATTGAAGTTCTTCATTGAAGAAAGATTGGTTATAATCAACGCTGAAGAGTACATCTTTGTAAATCACATGGAGTACTACAGATATATCAGTGCAGATGAAGACTACATAGCAACACCATTTCAATTCTTAGATGTTGCTTCAATGGTAACCCTACCGGTGGAGAAAATTAAGAAACTTATTATGACTTCATGGAGAGATTTACAGACAGCTCTGGAGGATGGTACCTCAAAATGTTAGGGTAAAATTATGGGGATACCTGAGAAGAAGAATCATTTTGATTTGGGCTATGAATCATCAAAGGCTACTCTGAAAGGCAAGTGGAAATTTCCTCCCATATAGGAAACCGTCATCAATAAAGGAACAGAGCATGGTAGACAAGTGGTGATGATATCTAACAAAATCAGCACCAAGAGAGCATCTGATTTCATCCATGAATATGCTCCAAGCAAAGAGCTCAAGAATTAGACAGTCGTGGAGATTCTAGAGATCTTTTCTTTCCAAAGTAATTTTTCTTGTTTTTGAAAGAACCTATGTCAAGCTCGAGGAATAGGGGTAGCTTGTAAGGGTCCCTCAATTTGTTCCAAACAATATTTTCAATTAATAAGAATTATATTTTGCATTCAATTAAGATCTTTGTTCTTCTCTTACATTTATCTCTTATGTTTTAAAAATGGCAATACTTTTCTTCATATGAATTTTCAAATTCACATACTAAAATTCCACCAAAAAATGACAAATATGTAGATCCATGCCTAAAATCACCGATAATGTTATTATCGTTATCTGATATAATTTTGATGCACCCATCAACTAAGTGGGAGAGGAATATGATGAAGATCTTGAACTCTCTGAAGAATTATAAAATGAATTAGAGCAAAAATCTGACACTATACAACCATACAAAGAATCTATTGAGACCATCAACCTTGGCATAGAGAAAGATCTGAAAGAGATCAAGATAGGGGCAACATTGGAGGAAAGCGTCAAAGAAATACTGATCAAGCTTTTACATGAATATGTGGGTACATTTTCCTGGTCTTACAGAGATATGCCAAGATTGGATACAAATATTGTGGTGCATAAACTACCTCTCGAGGAAGGTTGTTTTCCAGTTAGACATAAGCTCAAAAGAACTCGTCCGGACATGTCTAACAAGATTCAAGAAGAAGTCCTTAAACAATTTGATGTAGAGTTCTTAGCGGTGGTAGATTATTCACCTTGGATAGCTAACATCGTTCCAGTTCCCAAGAAGGACAGAAAAGTACACATGTGTGTAGATTATCGGGATTTGAACAAAGCAAGTCCCAAAGACGATTTCCCGTTACCTCACATAGATGTTTTGGTGGATAATACAACTCAAGCTTTGGTGTTCTTATTCATAAATGGTTTCTCAGGTTATAATCAGATCAAAATGCCACCCGAGGATAAGGAAAAGACTACTTTCATGACTCCTTGGGGCACTTTCTGTTACAAGGTGATGCCTTTCGGTCTAAAGAACACAGGGGCAACTTATCAACGAGCTATGGTTACACTATTTCATGATATGATCCACAAGGGAATCAAGGTGTACGTGGATGATATGATTACCAAATCCTATACGGAGGAGGATCAAATCATACATTTATAAAAGTTATTCGAGCATCTACGGAAGTTCAAACTGAGGTTGAATTTGAACAAATGTACATTTGGTGTCAGGTCAGGAAAGTTATTGGGATTTATTGTAAGTCAGTGTGGTATTGAGGTAAATCTCGATAAGGTGAAGGACATACAAGAAATGCCAGCTCCAAGAACAGAAAAAGAGGTTCATGGTTTCTTAGTACGATTGAACTACATTTCGAGGTTCATATCACACCTAACTACTACGTGCGAGCCTATATTCAAACTACTACAAAAAGATCAGACAATCGTGTGGAATGATGATTGTCAGACAACCTTTGAGACAATACAGCAATATTTACAAGAACCACCAATATTGATGCCACGAGTTCCTGGAAGACCGCTCATCATGTACTTAACAGTGCTGGAAGGGTCAATCGAATGTGTATTAGGACAACATACCTCATCAAGAAATTCACTGATTGAGAAACCAGGTACTCACTTCTAGAGAATACTTGTTGTGCTTTAGCTTAGGATACTAAATGATTAAGGCAGTATATGCTAACTTACACCACTTGGTTAATAGAAAGAATGAATCATTTTAAGTACGTGTTTGAAAAATCAGCTCTTACAGGAAGGATAGCCAGATGGAAGACGTTATTATCTGAATATGACATGCAATATGTTACTCAAAAGGCCATAAAGGGTAGTATACTAGCTAATCATCTGGCTCATCATCCATTTCCTGAATATCAACCAATGACGTTCGACTTTCTAGACAAAGATGTCATGGCTATAGGTGACTACGAAATATCAGGACCCAACGAAGCACCTAAACCAGGGGCACGTTGGACACTCATGTTTCACGGTGATTAAAACGCATTAGGGCATGGTATTAGGGTAGTGTTGACTTCTACAAAGCATTTTCACAAACCTTATACTGCAAGGTTATGTTTTGACTGCACTAACAATATCACTGAATATGAAGCTTGTATCTTGGGACTAGAAGCTGCTATTGATCTAATAATTAAGCACCTCGAGGTGTATGGAGACTCAACATTATTCATATACAAGTCAATGGTGAATGAGACACTAAACATCCCAAATTGATTCCATATCGGGATCATGTTTTGAAGCTAGCTACGAAATTTACTAAGATTACATTCAGTCACATTCTGTGAGAAGAAAATCAGATGGCAGACGCCTTGACAACTTTATTAGCCATTATCAAGGTGACATGACCAAATCATGAGCCACGCATTAAATTACCTCGCCATTGAAGAAGGACCGGATAACAAGCCTTGGTTCTATGACATCAAAAGGTATCTCGAGAAACAAGAGTATCCAGAAAATGCCTTTGTGATTAACAAGCAAACTTTGTGGAAGCTGGCTTGAAAGTTTTTTCTAAATGGTGATGTATTATACAAAAGAAACCACGATATGGTGTTGCTCAGGTGTGTGGAAAAACATGAAGTTGATACACTTATGAGAGAAATCCATGAAGGAACTTTAGGAATGCATACAAGTGGACATGTCATGGCTAGAAAGATCTAGCGAGCAGGTTATTATTGGTTGATGATAGAAGCTGATTTCTACCATTATACAAAGACATGTCACAAATTCCAAATCTATGTTAACAAAATGCATGTCCCGCTGACTCCTTTAATTGTCCCGAGTTCTCCATGGCCATTTTAGATGTGGGGAATTTATATGATAGGAATGACCGAACCGAAAGCCTCTAATGAACACCGGTTCATACTAGTTGCAATCAGTTACTTCACCAAATGGGTGGAAGTTGCATCCTACGTAAATGTGACAAGACAAGTGGTTACTCTGTTCATCAAGCAGAATCTTATATGCAGATATGGGGTTCCTAGCAGAATCATTACAGATAATGGGTCCAATTTGAACAACAAAATGATGAGGGAGTTATGTGACGACTTCAAGATCGAGCATCATAATTCCTCACTATATCGACCCGAGATGAACAGGGTCGTTGCGGCTTCCAACAAGAATATCAAGAAAATAATTCAGAAAATGGTGAAGACATGCAAAGATTGGCACAAAATTCTCCCCTACGCACTACGTGGCTATCATACGTCCGTACATACGTCAACAGGGGAAACTCCTTTCTCTCTAGTATATGGCATGGAGGAAGTACTCTCTGTTGAAGTAGAGATTCCATCACTGAGAGTTATAATGGAAATAAAACATGAAGAAGCGGAGTGGGTTCAGACGCGACATAATTAACTTAACCTCATTTAAGAAAAACGATTGACAACTTTGTGCCATGGTCAGTTGTACCAAAAGCGGATGAAGAAAACATTTGACAAGAAGGTTCGTCCTTGAGTGTTCAAAGAAGAATATTTGGTGCTCAAGAAAATTATACTACCCCGCCTTGATTCATGTGGTAAATGGACACCTAACTACAAAGGTCCGTACATGGTAAAAACAATATTCTCTGGTGGTGGTCTTATCCTCACAATAATGGATGGGGAAGAACTGCCACATTAGACGAACTCCGACGCAGTTAAAAAATACTATGTATAAAAAGCTCGCTAAGTTCGAACCCTAAACGAGCGACTTAGGCAAAAAGGAGCGTCCCAGTGGATTGAAAACCCTAAAGGGAGATCCAGGAAAAAATTAGGGACATACAAAAAAAAAATCATCCCGGTGGACTGAAAACCCGAAAGGGAGGTCTAGAAAAAAGTTAGAGATCTTATCCAAAATAAAGAACAAATAGATTGTAATCTGAGAATCACGACTACGACCGCAAAGGAGAGAGATTAATCAAAATCATATAACTCAGAAGCAAAGGAGATTGAAGCTATCAAGAGGACATTGGAGAAACAACAGTAGCAATTATCATTTTCATTGCCATTTTACAATTTTTATTAAAACTTTTTGTAAGTACCTCATTCTAGGAATTACATCTTGTACCCTGGCCTACTCAAAAGCATGTTTATCAATAAAACATTTACTTTTTCAATCTTTTCAATTTGTGTTTTTCCTTTTTCTTTTCGGACTTGTTTGCAAAATACTACGATTATTTCTTGTGAATATTGTGTTGAAATCATTTTGAGGATTTGACAAAACAAAAAAGAAGCACTTGATAAAACATCAAAAAGAATTTTGGTTAGAAAAACATCGAAAGAAAATTTGTGCCGACGTGCAAGTGTGCGATCATAGCCACATTCACGCATATGTCCACATCTACGTCCATGCCTATGCTTGCGCCTACGATACAATCTTGCCGACACTATTCACTGGGTTACATCAAAATTCAAATTGACTCAAAAATACCACGATAACACAACATACAACGTTGGAGAGTCGGTGACGCAAAATTAAGGGTTTAAAAGGAGAGAATATTAAAACATTTACAACAAGCATTTGGGACATATACAAACACTTGGTACATATACATTTTGGGCATATACAGAAAAAGTTCAGTACATATACACTTGGGTTCCATATCAAACTAGGGAATTATGCATATATATCATACATGACATTTTTTCAATTCCATTTTGGCAAAAATACAACTTTTCTTAGGGCCCATTATCAAATTTTCTTATCCACAAAGCAAACAAATACCTTGGTTGAGAATAATCACAACCGATAAAATCCGATGTTATCTTTGGTCTAGTTATCTAAGATTTGATTACCAAAACACTTTTCAAGTATATATTCTCTAGATTATGGTGGGTATGTGAATTTTCAGGATTATGTTATTTATGCTCTAGGTCATGATAAATCATAAGACTACCCTCGTGTATTTTATCCTCTAGGTCATGATAAATGCATAAATTTTTCAATCATCTAACCTCTAGGTTATGGTAGGTGTGCAAATTATCGAGTTTATGTTATTCATTGTCTAGGTCGTAATGAATACATAAGTCTATACTTGTATCGTTTATCCTCTAGGTCGTGATAAACACGCAAACTTTTTCAATTATTTATCCACTAGGTTGTGATAGGTATGCAAATTTCCAGGGTTATACTATTCATCCTATAGGTTGTGATGAATACATAAGGCTATCCCCATGTCATTTATCCTCTAGGTCGCGATAAATGCACAGACTCATCCTTGTACTGTTTACTCTCTAGGTTGTAGTAAATATATGAAATCTGCTATATAATTCATTGTGTTAGTCTCCATGCGGCAATGTATTATCAAGATTTTTTTTATTCATCCCCTAGGCTATGATGAATACACAAAATTTGCGTTATAAGCTTACTATGTTAGCCTCGAAGCGTTATTAAGTCAATTTTAAAACTGGTGTTATTTACCTCCTAGGTTATGGTAAATATGTAAAAAATCTACAATCTCTTTTAAAGTATTGACGAGTTATCCATATCGTCGTATCTAAGTCGAATCAAAACGCTTTGTTCAAACTCTAGTAAGATGATACATCATCATTTGTGCCTACTTTCTCAGTACTCTTGGGAACATTGTACAGTGTATCCTTACCTAGCCAATCTTTGGTCAAATTTTAGGGTCTTCCATTATTTAATAACCCTTCGATTTGAATGTCCGAGGCCTTCATATTCTCACACACTCAATCAAAGAGCGATTAAATAGGGGCAGCTGTCATACCCCAAAATTGCCCTACTAATTACTAACTAATTTATCCTTCTTTTTTTTAATCTTGGTGTTATTATCTTCTTTGGTTAAAAATTATAATTAATTATATTAGTTATTTTTAAATTGGTGTTATTTCTAAATTGTAGCCCAGATAGTAAAGGAGGGGTGTATTAGTAAGTCATTGGGCCTAGCTTGTCATATATCTAAGCCCAATTTGTTTCATCTCATACGGTCTAATAGCAATGAGGTTGTATTTGAGGCCCATGTGGTGTCGTTCTGTTATAATTAGCATTATTATCTCATTTTTTGGTGTTATTATGAGTTAAGAATTATTATAATTATTAGTTATTAACTTTGTCATTACAATTTATATTAAGATATCATTAATTTTTAATAAGATCTCGTTAACTAAGGTCAACCCTGGTAAAAATTATGATTTTATTTTGTTATCAAATGTTATTATATTTTATTGGATTTAGTTGACCGAAGGTCAACACAAGGGTTGAAACCATAGAATTCCCAGCGGCAACCTCTATAATCCTCATCACTAAGAAAACTCAAGCCCATTATAACCAAATCCAAAAAGTCAAAGCAGAATCAAATCTTCGTAAAAAAAAATCAAACTTTTAATTGAATCTACAATGCAAAATCGTCTAAGTACACAAAGTCATAATCTAATTTACAACAGAATCAATTACAATCAATTCTAATCCTAAATCTTTACAAATCTTGATCTAATTCTATCAATTCCTAATTTCTAACACAATCAACCTAAATGTAACAACAATCATAACAAATTTCCTAAATCAATCCCTAAACCAAACCTATAAATACAAATAATCTAATACCTAAAGGGAGGGGAAAAAAGAAATTGGTGAACAAAGAAAAGAAATGGAGATATGGGTTTCAATTTCTGAAACCCTAGATTTGTGTTACATCATCGTCGCCTTCAAGCCATCAACGTCGCCACGTTATCATTACACCTACAAGTAGAAGAAAAAGAAAGAAGAAATCAATAGAAAGAGAGAAAGTAGACGAAGGAAAATAAACAGAAACGAGAAGATTCATGGTAAGGACCAAGTAAGCCTGACACTTAGATTAGATCATTTAAATTGTTGTTTTTAATGTTTGTAATCGCGTGATTGAGGGTTAAATTTTTGTTTATTTGGGGAAATTTGGAGCTTCGGGTTTGGTTTTTGGGGTCAGGGTTCGTGTTTTTAGGGTTAGGGTTCTTGGGGTTAGCCTAGGGTTCTTGGGGTTAGCTTACGGTTCATATGAGAACCCTAGGGTTATAAAGGTTTGTGTTTATGGATTTGGATAATTGTTAGGGTTCATAAGAACCTAGATGAAGATCAAAGGTGTTAATGGGTTCTTCACGGCGGTGCAGATGAACACATGAAGATCCCGGTTGAGCTTCAAATGGATATCCGGGGTGAATAAGGAACCCTATGGTGGCTAAGGGTGGATCCGCTGACGGATTCTATTTCTGGTCGACGGGGAGATTTCTGATCGCCTCTCTCTCTAAAATTTTATTCTTTTTGGGAGAAGAAGTGTAGAGATAAAAAGAAAAGATGAAAATAGGCTTTAGGCCCTAAGGATGGGTGTATCTTAATGACCCAATAAGTCTTCTGTAGTGGGTTGCATAAACATTGTCTTCATCTAAGTCTTTCGACACTTGCAGTCTTGGTTCAGCAGGTGTCGAAGTCGAGTTATAGCCTTCAATCTTAAATATCTTGAGTATTAACTTAAATATCTTCTTTGATTCATCATAAATCCTCTACTACTTTTGTAGAACTCGATTCCAAGGAAGTATGAAATGTCTCCCATATCAGACATTTCAAATTCCTTGCTAAGATTACCTTTGAAGTCTTCAATCTCTTTCTTGCAGCTACTTGTTATCAATAAGTCATCGAGATAGAGACATTGTATAAGAAATTCACTCTTGCTTCTTCTTACATATACTCCATGCTCAGTTGTTCACTTCACAAATCCCTCCTCCCTTAGGAAATTTTCAATCTTCTTATTCTAAGCTCTTTGAGCTTGTTTAAGTCCATACAAGGCTTTATGCATCATGTACACATTCCTTTCTTTTACTTGTTTCATGAACCCAACTAGTTGTTCAATATAAACTTCTTCATCTAAGGGGCCATTCAAGAATTCACATTTCACTCCCATCTAGCATATGTGTCAGTTGTTTATATTTGCTAGACCAACAACAAACCTGATTGTTTCGATCCTAGCAAAAAGTGAAAAAAACTTCATCGAAATAGATGCCTTCTTTTTGAAGAAATCCTTTTGTCATAAGTCCAGCCTTGTGCCAAGTTAATTCTCCTTTGGGATTCAACTTCACCTTGTATACCCAATTCACATTGATTACTTTCTTTCCTTGAGGCAATCCACAAGTGATCAAGTGTTGTTTACTTCAATGGACTTAAATTCCTTATTCATCGCTTTCATCCACTTTGAACCTTTAATGTCTCATATACATTGAGTGGTTTGACATTTGAATAAAAATTATAATGTAACAGCTCACCTTTACTATCGACTATATCAACTAATGTAAACACATATTCCTGCAACCTTGAAGGAATGCATCTCATTCTTTGAGGTTTGTTTGGGTCTTCTTCACCTCTGACTTCTTCTTGTTAAACTTCTCTTTCGACTTCAGTTGTTGGTTATTCACATAAGATTAACATTGAATCTTTCTTGACATTTTCAGTCCAATCCCTTTCCTTAAGCTCATCTATGATCAAGTCCCTGCTGATCACTACTTACTTGTTCACTGGGTCGAACAACTTATATCCACTAGTCAAATGATATCCTATTAGGATCATCTAACTAGACTTATCATCAAGTTTTCTTCTCAACTGATCTGACACATATCTATGTTCTATAGATCCAAATACCTTCATATGACTCAACCTAGGCTTGAGACCAAACCAACATTCTTCTTACATGATTCCTTCTAACTTCTTTGTCGTACATTTATTCAAAATGTATGTTGCAGTTGACAAAGCTACACCCCAAAACTCTTTAGGAAAATGATTTCCTTTCAACATACTTCTCACCATATTCATGATTGTTCAATTCTTACTTTTAGCAGTTCTATTCTAATGTGCAGTGTAGGGTGTCACCACCTCACGCATAATCCCTTCTTTCTCACCATATCGAAGTCTTTCGACACATATTATCCACCACCATCAGTCCTCAGAATCTTGAGCTTTCGACCACTTTGTCTTTCGACCATAGACTTAAACTTGGTTGATACCTCGATTACTTCACGTTTCTTCTTGATCAGGTAAGTCCATAGTTTTGACTGAAATCAAATATGAATGTAATAAAGTATCTATTACCTTCAATTGAATCCACCTGGATAGGACCACATACATCAGATTATATGATTTCAAGAATTTCCTTCAACTTGCTTCTTGAATCCTTGTTGAAGTTACTCTTGTGTTGTTTCGCCAACAAACATTCCTCGCACACTTTGTTTGGAATGTTGATCTTTAGTAACCCTGAAACCATATTTCTTCTTTTCAAATATCTTCTATCTTTGAAGTGGAGATGACCAATTCGATAGTTCCGTATCCATTCATCCCTACTAGCTGGACTCGCAAGGCACTTGTGCTCCATCACATTAAGTTCAATCTTGAAGGTTCTATTCTAAGACATATGAGCATTCAAGATTAACCTTCCTCTCGACACCTTGTAGTTCTTTTCGAACAACGGATCTATACTTATCATATTATTTTTCATTCCTGGTATATACAATACATTGGAAATCACTAACCTTTTTCCATCTTTCCTCATTACCAAAACATCACCAATACCTTTAGCTGTTAGAGTATTTTCATTTGGAAATTTCACCATGTTCTTCATTGAGGGTTTTATGATGACAAACCAATCGTTCCTTCCAGACATGTGTGATGAGCATCCTGATTCCAAGTACCATTGATCCTTGAATCTCTCTTCATCTCTTGTTATGACTATCAATATCATCTATTCTTCTTCATGTTTTAAAAACTTTGCATCACTGTCTTGATTCTTCTATTTTTCAGGTTAATCACTAGAGTAGTGACAATACTTCTAACAATTGAAGCATTGAATATGATTCTTGTCCGATTTTCGACCATCACCTCTTCCTCTACCTACAGAACCACCTCTTTGGTTGCTTTAGTATAAGGGTCTTCTCTGGTCCGACGAATTTCCTTCTTGCTGGTTTCCTCGACTAGTCGAATTGTTGTAGCCTTCTCTACCTTTGTTGTTAAACCACTTTACCTTTCCCTTATTTTCTCTTGTTTATTGCGCCTACAGAGCCACGTCACTCTTCAACTTTCCTGCAGCTCTTTCATACATTCTTTGTTCATGATATTCAAGCGTCCCTTGAAGATCTTCCTTTGTTAATGTTGCATGCCTTTCAACTCTTCTATGGCTACTACGACGTGGTCAAACTTTGGAGCCAATGACCTCAAGATCTTTGCAATAACTAATCTTGATGTCAACACTTCTCCAGTTTTGTAACCTTAGTGAAGAAATCAATTATCCTTTCACTTTCTTCTCAATGATGTAATTCATACGTTCTTTTGTGAGTTTGTAACCTCACCTCTTTCACCTTTTTTGCGCCTCCAAACGATGTTTCCAGAATTTTCCATGCCTCTTTCGTTGATTCAACATCACTCAGTTTTTCGAAATTATCTGGATCAATGCATTTATGAATTATAAAGAGATCTTTATAATTGTTCTTATTCAATTCTTTGTGTGCAGCCTTTTCTTCATCTGTCGCATCATCTTCAAGCGGTGTTACTCCTTCTTTCACAAGATCCCAAAGATCTTAATAACAGAAAACAAACTTCATTTGTTTATACCAATTCTCATAATTATGACCCTTCATAATTGGGAGACTCGCTAGAAAAATCCCATTTGGATGATTCATTGCCATCGAGTTCCACTTCCCACAAATCGTTCAACCAGTGCTCTAGATACTAGACGTTGGGATTTACATCAAACCTATGGAAATCACGAATCAATCTTGATGAACAAGATTCAATCAACCCTATTGAATTCTTCTTGTTCTTCACTATTCACTCAACTGAATCAACCAACATTGGTTGCAAGATGATTCTTGTTGCACAATTGTTAATTGAAGAAGAAAGAAAATATAATGGAAGAAAGGTGAATTAGGGTTTGAACAAAATAAGGAGAAGATGACTATAATAATAAGGGTTACTCCCTCTATTTATAATTTTAAGTTTGCTTGCTGCCTAAGGCAAAGCTCAAAAAGCCCAAAAATACTTAATTCTATTAATCTACAAAAATAGGTCTAAGTCAAAATCTTTATCGACCTAAGGAATTACAATATCAACAAGATTCATTGACAAAATATAATATTGGAAACCATTTATTTTGTTCCGTCCCAATAAAGCGGCATAAGTCGTATTTTCCAATTGTAATTTCCATCCCAATATCGTGAGAGAATTATACAATTTTGTCCCAATATATATCTTCAGAATTTTAACACTCAGTTCCAATATTTTGTAACAAAATTTAACTATTTAGTCGCAATATTGCGAAATTTTTTTAAACATTTTGTCCAATATCGTGATTGATTTCTAATATTTCGTCCTAATCATGATAGAATTCTAATATTTCGTTTCAAAATATTGATAGAATTTTCAACATTATATCCCAATATTTCATAAATGATACTAAATTTAAATAAATTTATATTAATTTAAATTGAAATGGAAACAATCATAAATTTCTATCTCAGATATTGGCACCAAGATTCCCTCATTTTTATACTAAATTTAGGACGAAAATAATTAATTTGTTCTAAAGTTGGGAACGGAATTTGCATTCAAGCCCAAATACAAAAATTATTATAATATTTGTGACAAAAACTCATCTCAAATTCCGCCTCATTTAAATTTTGTTGGGATGAAAATTATTTTCGTCGCCAAATTTCGTCTTAGTTTGATATTTGTTCTCGTACACACTTTTGAGGACTTAAGCTTCGTAATGTGATTTGGATTAAGGTAAGATAAATATAGGCCTATTGGACTAAATCCTTGGAGTTAGCCTCTAACTTCCTTCCTTCACCCATTTTGATTATTTTCTCCATTTCCCAATCTGCTTTTCTTTTTTTAAAAATTTTTTCCAATATTTTTATGGCTTTCTAAACTTTAAGAAAAACATGTCTCGTGTGTGTATAACACGCAATTAATTATAGAAAAATAAATTCTGTTTTACAAAATTCTTCTACAACATAGATACACTCTTATTTAGACAAAAAGTAGTAGACAGTGATAATATGACTTAAACCAATTGAAATAACTTGAACTAGAGTGTCATCTTTTAGTTGTTATTCTTCCATTAGTATTTTTAAATTTTTATGGATCTTAAACATTCACATTTAGATATCTGATTTATTTCATAATCAACCTGTGTTTATCATTAGCAACGTAAAACATTAAAAAAATAATTAAAATTAACAGTATCCCATAATCTAAATACTTTCATTAATAGATAAAGGAAAATATAGAGAGAAAATGGAATTTTGGATAAAATATCTGATCATACATCGTTTAAATTGTTATTTGAAGGGAATAAATCATAGTATATCATTTCGCTTTCATTAAATCCAACTGTCACAACTTAGCCTTCATATATAGATTTTTTCTCAATTACGCCACGTTAGGGATTAAGAGTCAAACTCTTTATCATCATTAACATCAAATTACCCACTTAGGAATAGGGAGAAGCACACATAGTATAACTAGAAACATCAAATTGTGTCGCTTAAGAAGGTGAAGCAACGCTATTTACTATCTACTTCAAAAATCTCATTTTTTATTTTTTATCTATTTCTCTTCCAATTTTCATTCTTCAACCCCAAAATTAGTTCATATGATCTCTCAAAAATAAGTTTTATCCTATCATAATAACATTGAATATTAAAATACGATAAAATATAAATAAAACGATAAAACTTGATTTTTTTATCATCTTGACGTCTCACCTCCCAAGTTAGGGAGGATACTACTTGTTATACCTTACATCAACCTTGTTTATTTTCATCATCTCAACTTCTTTCCGTGATTCAATCTTCGGTGTTGGTGAACAGGGGACCTTTAGCCACCATGGAAAGATTTAATTTGGTTATATTCTATATTTTCTTATTCTTGAGAACCAAGCTTTCTCGACTATTAGTTTATACGTCTCTTCCCTAGACTTTGTATAACGTATTCTATCATCCTTTCTGTGTTTAGAGTGTAGAGATTTTCAACCTAATTTTGCATCATTTTTTTTCTTTGTCGGATGCATCTTTTCTTCAGCTTTTTGTACTTGCTGCATCTTTTCATAATCTTCTTTTAGACTATTCTCCGAAAGTTTCGAGCCATCACATACCTTGATTATCATCCTCTCTTTCCAAAATTTGAGCCTAACCTCACCAGTTTCCAAGTCTATATTCGACCTTCTAGTACGTAAGAATGGTGTACCTAAGATGATAAGAACATCTTCATCTTCTTCTTCAATGTCAAAAATTATAAAATCCATATAGTACACAAATGTTCCAACTTTCACTAGTAGGTCTTCTGTTATGTAGATCTTCCGTTATGTAGATCTTCCGTTATTTCATAAGGAATTATTGAAGATTTATATGGTAATGTTATAATCATATTTGTTCCCTTTGCTTTTCCTCCTAGTTTTCTCATAATAGAGATGTCATTAAACTAATGATTTCCCCTTATATCACACAATGTTCCTGGGACGCTTATTTTCCCTATATTGAAAGGTGTCTTGAAACTTCCTAGGCCAGGTTGTTTTGGTTGGAGTTTCCTTTGAGTGATCACATTACACTCTGCTGACAATTTTATTATTTCCTTATTCGAGAATTTTCTTATCTTGGTTAGAGTTCTTTAAAAATTGTCATATATGTTGGTATTTTTTTTGAAGTATCTCAGAGAACAATATGGTTACTTGCAAGCTATTAAACAATGTTAGAAGTGTCATATATTCCCTTTCCTTAAGATTTTTCTTCTTTAAAGGTGGGCATGGTAATGACTTAGGAACTACAATCTCTTTCCATTTATTTTATCTTTTTCTATCATATTTTTTATCCCCTCTGTTTTCTATCTTCTCACTTTTCCACTCTACTCGCGATTTGTTCTATCTCTTCTTCCTCAAAAATACTCCATACTTCATTCTTTTCAAATGACGATCTTTTATAAAACTTAAGCCTTATAATGTTAATAAACACATTCCTCGTGAAATTTACAACACAATACCTTGAAGGTGTGAAAAACACAAGAAAGGGGGGGGGGGGGGGGTTGAATTGGGTTTTAAATCAAAAACTTTTACTTTTAGAATCCCCTTTAATCAAAAACACGTTACTTCACTTATTGATAATAGTGATAAGATGCAAGAAGGAAAGAATAAGAATGTGTATACTAATTCACTTGAAAACTATCAAGCTAGTCTAGTCCACCCAACAAGGTGATTTCGCATTTCTCAACAAGGTCTTAATCCAATAATCACACAGATTAATACAATGCACAAGCTAACTGCAAGTGACTAACGTTACAACCTCTATGACACAATAATCTTAGACTTCACAAGGATTCTGACCAACTGGTCCCTTAAGGCAAATCAAACAACAATTTGAACAAAGTTTGTTTACAAAAGATATGCTTCTATACAAGTATAAGTAAACAGATTTTCAAGAATATAGACTAAAGAAACCAGAAAGTGTATGAACAGTCTATTAAGAATGTGAATTAGTAGCCTTCTCTCTTAGTCTCCAAGCCCTTTTATAGCCAATAAAATATCATAACCGTTGGAGGGTATTTCTGGAATTTCCAGAAAGCTGAAAGCTTGAATCACGTGGGGGACAAGATTGTATGCAACATCCGTCCTTTATGGTAGTGGAATTAAATAATTTGTTTGTACCATGTACTTTTGTACCACACAATCTTATCCTCTTTTTTTTTTTACATCAGAGGCTTCTAATGAAGCATGCGTTGGAAGAATGAGAATAACACACGGGTCTTCAAAAATTCAAGTCTTCAGAGTCTTAAGAACTTCGTCTTTAGAACTTCGTCTTCAGAATCTTCAACACTTGGTCTTAAGAACCCTTTGTCTTCAGAAACACACGTCTTCAGCATCTCGGCTTTGTTCATCAGAACTTCTGTCTTCAGATCTTCAGAACTTAGTTTCTTGACCGTGTATCAGATTCACTACTTTAGATCCTTCTAAAGAGCTTTTCTACTGTTCATCAAAACTTGTGTAGCCAGAAGCGGATCTCGTTCTCTTCTAATGTCTTGGCAACATCGTTTATCAGAAGTAGAACCTGTTTGTTAAATCTTAAAAATAACAAACATTAGAGTACCAAAATTGTTCATACAAACATACTCATTTGTTATCATTAAAATTCAGAGATAAAATTGCATAACCAAATCTTGTTCGAACAATCTTCCCGTTTTTTATGATGACAAAACTATGTATTTTGATGACACAATTTTGTACATAATCAGAAGAAGTAAAAATAAGAAGTGTAAGAAAAACTTATCCTTTATATGAAACTCCCCCTGAATCTAAGACTATATGAAGATCATATATCTTTACTATAAACCATTTGAGTAGAACTCCCCCTGGTTGCACTAGATCATATATAAGAAGCTTGAGAGTCTTGATGTCAATCATGCCAATTGAGATCTTGAAACTTTAGCGTCATAAAGACAAATTCCAGATTCTTAATTCAGAGCCTGATTATGAACTTAAAAACTTATCAAATTCTAAATCCAAAAATTAGACAAAAGCCTTTAACACTTTTCGATCTTGATTTCAATTAGAGTTTATGATTCCTGAAAAGAAAACAGTCCTAACAGAAGCAGAAGCTTAACTGAGTTAGAATGTAAGCAGTTCTTTTTAGAGACATTTTCCATAATTTGATTATCAGAATCAAAATATTACTTTCAGTTATTTACTCCCCCTTTTTTTCATAATCAAAAAGGTAATTATGTGTGAAAAACATAAAATAGAAGAAATAAAAGAAAAATAAGAAGTGATAAACGAAAATAAACTTCATTAAATTCAAGAAGGGAAAAATCAGAAAGAAAAGAAAACATGAGAAGCAAAAAGTCCTAAGGTTCAAATGCAAAAGGAAAAATTCTAAGAATCTAGGGTCCGGGAGCAGGAGCAAACATCTTTTGCAGAATCATCTGAAGCATATTCTGAACATTCTCATTAACAGGCTTATGTTTATTGATGCTCTCTCTGAAGACTTATTGTTCTTATCTAATTTCACCAATTGCATTTTCCAGATGCACAATGGCTGGATCAGAAGATGACACAACCAAAGCCTATTGGTTTTCCTTTTCTGCCTTTTCAGCTTCTTGAGCCATCCTAGCTTCCTCAGCAACTCTGGCATCTTTCTCATACTTAAGTCTAGCTTCTTCTGCCTCTTAGAGTGCTTTAGCTTCAGGTTCTCTTTGCTTCTTAGCAAGGAGTTGGAAGACTATGATTCTTTCCTTTTCTTCCTCTCTTTCTGTCACCGTGTGAACAATAGTAAATCTGAATGCTTTAGAGAAGGTCTTCAGCCTTTCAAACTCAGAAGATATCCACTTCTGAAACTACTTCCAGGACTCATCCAGATCCCGGGGCTTAGGGCTTGAGGTTGCTTCTTCACGCAACTTTGCAACCTTCTTTTTGGCCTTGTTTCTAAACAAATTAATTCATACAAGGTTTTTAGAACAGGTTTTTCATAAATGGTTAAAGCAAGTTATGGTGGAGAAGAGTTTATTTCATATGTTTTTTCAGGTGGTTGTTGATCAACAAGATTAAACAGTTCATAAAAGCTGAATGGTTCAGAAGTTGGAATTTCAAGAGTGTCAGAAATGGTTCTTTCATATAGTTCATGGTCAGATGGTGAGTGTGGATTAGGGTAGTGAATGGGTGAGTCAATATTGATGGTTTTTATGTTGGAGAAAGCAAATTGAAGTAATGATTGAGTAACTGTTGGTGGTGTAGTAATTTCAGATACGTGAATAATGATGTTGGGGTGAATGTATGAACAAGTTCTGATGAAATAAGCGTAGTGAGAGTTGGAATGGTGATTGAAGAAGATACTTGTGTTATTGAAGGGAGTGTGGTGGTGGCAGGTTCAGATTCAGAAATGGTGATCATTTATGGTGAAGCAGAAACATTTGTGTTTAAAGGAGTTGTTGTTGAAACAGTATGAGATACAGGTGACATATTTGTAACAGGTACAGAAACAAAAGTGGTGATGGTAAAAGGTAGAATAGAAAAGGATGCAAAAGATTATATTTGTGTGATGGTGGTTGGAATGGATGAGACTACATCAATAATATTAGAAACAATTTTAGAAACAAATAAAGAAGTAGCAGCAACTGACTTACTTGTTATTTCTGGATAAGCAGCTAGAGTCACAGTCTTAAAAGTTCCAGACTTATTTTTCTTCTTCTTTACAGATTCAGACGCTTCTGAACTCTTCTTCCTTTTACCTCTTGAAGAATCAACATACTCTTGAGCAGGAGGTAAATCAAAATAGTTAAAACTAGACATATCATGTCCTTATTCTTCCATCACCCTAACATATATAGCAATGCTAGACATGTTATCTCCCTTGGTAAACAAAGGGTAGTTATTCATAGGAATTCTTATGATTTTGATCCTTTTAGAAAGAATAAGTAGAGGTTTAGAAATGACTTCATCTATCAGCCTCATATTCTTCAGAGTCTGTACAATGAAGGAGTCTCCAAGAATAGGAGCCAAAGCCTCTATAAACTTAGCTTCTTCAACTAGAGCTTTCACCAGGCCACTTTCTACCAAGATTTCAGAAATAATACGTCCAAAAGGAATATAGTTTGGAACTTTCTTCTTAGGATCATCAGTCATTCTGGTCTTTATAACAGAGTCCCTCAAATTGTAAAACAGAAGAGACGGAAGACACATCTTCTCATGAGTCATCAGATAGTAAAACATGAACTTATGATTAACATTGAAATAGTCAGAAGAGCTGTAAGGAGGTCTTGGATTGATACAACTCAGAATAATTGTGTGCCAAATTCTGAGTTTATCATGGAGATCTTTACTCTTATACTCAGTCTTTTCAGCAGAGTAGTTCTTGAAGATTGCTTTGTTGATCGTTTCCTTCACGAATTTAGACCTGCTATCAATCTTATAAATTTGTTTACCTTCCAGACACTTCATGCCCAGACGATAAGCAATTGATTTCTCATAAATAACAATTTTCAGACCCAACATATGAGCAACTACATGAAGATTGTCACAATATGCTTGAAGCCAGAAATCCTTAACCAAAGAATCATAAATGGGACCATGAAGCCGCATGAAGTAGTTCTCCCATCCTTGAGCATTTAATTCTTCAAAAATGTTTCCACCATTTGCAGAAAGATTATTGAAATCCACCATATACTCACGAAGAACAAGTAACTCTTGTGGTTTCAAATTATAGTGAACTTGAATGGACTTCTGTGTAATGTGGTGTTTATCAATAACTAGGACAGAAGATGAAGTAGTTACCACTGGGTTAGAATAACTGGATGGAACAATTGAAGATGACGACCCATGAGGGTTTAAAGCTTATTCCATTTCTTTAGCAAACTGAACAATCTCTTGTTGTTGAGCATTCATCATGTTGAAGTGATGAAAATGATGAAGGTTGTTGATGAAAGTGATGATCTTGATGAAGAGTGTTGATGAAGATGATGAACATAGAGAACTTGTTGAACGGTTGAGAGAAAGAGGTTTAGGGTTTCTAAAGTGTGGGAGTGAAGTGAAAGTGTGTGTTTTATAGTGTTTTAGAAGTGAGAGAAAAATAAATGAAAATAAACACAAATAGACATAATTATTAGGAGCATTAAATGAAATTAATAATTATGATTTTAATCAATTCCAAGAAGAATGCACACTGCTCATTCCATAGCCTAGGTAAAGTGTGATGATTAAGCATAACCAAGAGTTACACACGTTAATCACTATATCTAATTAGGTGACACATTTTGATATCCTCAAAATTTGGAAAACGTAATCTGCATCACAGAAACCAAAAAGAGTATACCTTGATGTTTTCTCATACATCAAGCCAATGTTAATGGTTCCTTTTAGATACCTTAGAATTCTCTTAATAGTAGTTAAATGAGATTCTCTAGGATCAGATTGGAATTTAGCACATAGATGAACACTGAATAAAATATCAGGTCTAGAAGCAGTTAGATACATAAGAGAGCCTATCATACAATGATACAGCTTGTGGCATACCTTTCCACTTACCTCTTCTTTTTCCAGAATGCATGTTTGATGCATTAAAGTCTTTGCTAAGATGAAATCTATCATGTTGAATTTCTTCAGAAGTACTTTGGTATACTTACTCTGATGAATGTAAGTAGCTTCTTATTTTTGATCAATTTGAATTCCCAGAAATAACTTCAGTTCTCCCATCAAACTCATCTCAAACTCAGCCTGCTTTAACTTAGAAAATTCCTCACAAAGAGAGGGATTAGAAGAAACAAAAGTAATATCATCAACATAAATTTGAACTATCAGAATATCATTTTTGAAGGTTTTGCAGAAGAGTGTAGTGTCAACCTTCTCTCTGGTAAATTTATTTTCTAAAAGAAAATTACTTAATCTGTCATACCAAGCTCTAGGAGCTTGCTTTAGACCACAAAGAGATTTCTTGAGTTTAAAAACAAAATTTGATTTCTCGGAGTTTTCAAATCCAAGAGGTTGTTAACGTACACTTCTTCTGAAATATAAAAATTCAGAAATGCACTCTTAACATCCATCTGATAAAGGATGATGTTATTGATTTACAGAATAAAAAAATTAATAAATGTATAGCTTCTAACCTGGCGACTGGTGCAAAGGTTTCTGTAAAGTCTAGCCCTTCTTGCTGACTATAACCTTGTGCAACCAGTCGTGCTTTGTTTCTGACAACTTCACCCTTCTCACTAAGCTTTTTTTGAACACCCATCTGGTTCCAATAACGTGGACATCTTTAGGTTTTTGAATAAGATCCCATACATCACTCTTTGAGAATTGGTTTAGTTCTTCTTCCATATCCAGAATTCAGTCTTTGTCTAGAAGAGATTCATCAATAGACGTTGGCTCAATCAGAGACACCAAATCGAGAAGCACTTCATCTGAAGGTTTGAATGTTGTTTTGGTTCTGACAGGAGTATCTTTGTTTCCTAAAATTAAATCTTCAGGATGGGAAGATGAGATTTTGCTTTTCCTTTGTTGTGGAGGATCAGATGGAACAACAACAATATCAGAAGTAGAAGCTTCTAATTCTTTATCTTCTTGTATCTTCTCCTTAGGTTCTGAGAACGTTATCTTCACATCTACAAGCTTTTAACCAGCTTTGACTTTTCATAGTCAAGCTTATCATAGAATCTTACATGAATTGATTCATCCATAATTCATGATTTTGTGTTATAGATTTTGAAGCCTTTTGAGCGTTCAGAATATCCTGACAACAGACACTTTTGTGCCTTGGAATCAAACTTGCCCATATTCTCTTTAGTGTTCAACATAAAACATACACATCCGAAGAGATGGAAATAAGAAATGTTAGGCTTTATATTCTTCCATAATTCATAAGAGTCTTACTTAAAATAGGTCTTGTAGAGATTCTATTTTGAATGTAACAAGTTATGTTTACTGCTTCTACCCAGAAGTGCTTAGCCATTTGAGTTTTGATAACGAGAAATCGTATCATATAATTACTACATTTTTTATCGATTTTCATAATACATTAACTCGTTTAACTCCCGATTGTTCCGAGTTTTTATGTATTTTCACAGGTACAACATGTTTCAAATTAAATAAGTGAAAAAGGATCACATGAAGAAAGCCAACCAAAAAGAACAGAAGAAAAAGAACTAAATCTGCAAAATCTGCAAAGTTTGATGTTGTGACGACCGTCACACCCCCATTACGAGTGTAACGCACTCACAACTTGAAGGACGCTCGTCACACATCATTGACAAACGTAACGTGCTATTTAAGAGCATTACGATCGTCACCTCCTCATGACGACCGTCACACGCGTAATTCAACGTTATGTATAACAGGAGACATGGGCAATGTAATGGATGGTTTTCTTCTCCTACAATTTCTCAACTTCAGCAACGAACAGACCGAGTCTTCCTCCACTCAAGCAGTTCCTAAATTCTCTTAACTTCAAAAATCCTCTTCTATAAATAGGAGGCATTTTAATGGAACAGGGTCGGAGAATTTACTACAGAGCCAAACTTTTGTCTTTCTGCATTATTTTGTTTTATTTTGCTTTTGAACCAATATACCTACTGTAACTTTCAGTTTCCAAAATTAGTTTCCAAAAGTGTTAATTCTTCATCTAAGGATTAACACGGTCATATATTTCAATTAATTGCAAGGATATTGTACGCGTTCAAGATTACCACAACAACATATTTACAGGTTTTTATGCAATTGGTTTTTATTATTCTTATGCTATGTTAGTTATTTTTATGAATTGTATTTTACGTTGCATGGTTACTAAATATATTATGTCTGGCTAATTTCGTTTGTACCGGTATGTGACTCCTAAGCACCGAAGGAATTCAGTGATAACTTGGCTAAAAACTTTTATAAATAATCTCTGGTTTCCAATTTCCATATTTAATTTAACTACTCTTGTCACGAGAGTGAAAGGATATTTAACACAATTTTGCCACGAGAGTGGGAAATTAATTAAGGCAAGAACCTGCATGCGAGAGCTGGGGTTCGACCCAGATAGTGGTAACGAAACATTAATTTTTAAATACACGAGAGTATTTTAACAAATTAATTAAACTCAAGTTGTTTTCAAAAAGTGTTATTAAATTTAAAGTGCATCCACTAGGTTTAGTAGCATAACTTATTTCATGAACACGAGAGTGTATGTATCAGGTTTTTAAATAATTCATTTTTACCGAAATACTTTATATGCCAAGCGATTAACCGAGTTCCCGAAGTCCGACTATCACATACCGGTATAGCTATTACTATTGTTTTTAATTAAACTCTTTTTCCCCCCAAACCAAATATTCATCGCTTAGTTAAACAATTGTAACATTAGATCGTATGCGATTGATCCTCAGTCTCTGTGGGTTCGATAATCATTTAAAACTAGAACGACTAAACTGTATACTTGCAGTTAATATCCCAATAGACTCATAAAGTCCCGATCAAGTTTTTGGCGCTGTTTCCAGGGACTGATTAGTCAATTAAGTACGATTCGTCTGTTGCACGTTTAGACTAGGCAACATAAACCCTCTTTCGATTTGTATGCCAAGGACTCGTTCACAAGGCGAACCACTTGACAAACCGACGGACGAACCTGAACGCATCCTTTCCATAAGACGAACAGTCAGGGATTACTGTTTAAATCACGCTATTCCTTTACCAAAACCCGAAATCAAGATTGATTCTGAAACAGATTCTAATTCTTCCTCTGAAACCGAAATTAATCCAGAAGTAGACATGGCCGAAGAATGAAGGACCCATCCACTAAAGGAGTACGCAACTCCATCACAACAAGAACCCCACAATAGCATTGCTGCTCCAGCAATTAATTGAAACGATTTTGAGTTGAAACCGTCATTGATATGAGCTATCCAACAACGCCAATTCTCTGGAAATCCTACCGAGGATCCAAATGAACATCTTACGAAATTCGTTCAATTTGCCGACACAGTTATAGAAAATGGTGTTAGTAAAGATGCAATAAGATTACATCTTTTTCCTTTTTCGCTAAGAGATAGAGCTTGGACTTGGTTGCAATCCTTGCCGTCAAATTTTGTCACTACGTGGGAAGGACTTAAGACTGTATTTTTAGCACGATACTTTCCCCCAAGCAAGACTGCTGCATTAAGAGCTCAAATCAATAGATTTAGGCAGAAGGACACTGAATCGCTATTCGATGCATGGGAACGCTACAAAGATATGATGCGAATCTGCCCACATCACGGATTAGAAAACTGGTTGATTATCCACACATTTTACAATGGACTCTTGTACAACACAAGACTCTCTATAGATGTCACCGCAGGTGGTACACTGATGGACAAGCCTTACGACGAGGCTAACCAACTCATTGAAAATATGGCTCAAAACCACTATCAGTGGGGAGGAGAAAGAACACCTGTGGAGAAAACTCAAACCAAAAGTGGGATGTACGAGATTAGTAGCCTAGATAAAGTTAACGCTAAGGTAGATGCTCTTACCCAAAAGATAGAAAGCTTGACCTTACCTCATGCAGCCACAGTGGCTGCAGTTACCCCAAACTGCGAAGTTTGTGGAGTCCCTGGTCATGTTGGAACCGAATGTCAAATCCTAGCAGGAATATCAGTTGATCAGGTGAATTACGCTCAAGGTAATCCTTATGCTAATACCTATAACCCTGGTTGGAAGAACCATCCTAACTTCTCAAACAAGAACAATAACGCTTTATATGCACCTGGCCAAGCACCCGTTGTACCTCCAGGCTATCAAAAGCCCGCTGCCAATGTTCCTAACATTCCTAAGAAGTCTAACCTTGAAATCCTAATGGAAATTTTTATCGCTAATCAAGCTCAACAAAACAAATAATTCCTCAATCAAAATGTTCACACAGGTGAACAATTGAAGCTATTAGCAAATAAGGTAGATGCCCTAGCGACTCACAATAAAATGTTAGAAACCCAAATCTCCCAAGTAGCACAACACCAAGCTAGTTCTGCCGCACCTGCTGGTACATTTCCTGGATAACCACAACCCAATCCTAAAGGACATGCTAATGCTATCACATTACGAAGTGGGACAACACTTGATGGATCGGTAGATCCTAGACTTCAAAACCCGACCATGTATCAAAAACCTGAAAAGGAAGCAGGGAAATCGAAAGAACAATCTGAGAATGTAGAGGAAGATGCAAACGAGAGCGGAGAGGTTTCAGAAAAACCTTACGTACCTCCACCGCCATATAAACCACCAATTCCATACCCTCAAAGACTTGTAAAATCCAAAAACGAGGGGCAATTCAAGAAATTTGTAGAACTTCTAAAACAATTAAACATCACTATTCCGTTTACAGAAGCTATAACTCAAATGCCGTCATATGCTAAATTCCTAAAAGAAATACTATATAATAAGAAAAAAATTGTTGAAAACGAAACCGTTATGCTAACTGCCGAATGTAGCGCCATAATTCAAAATAACATGCCTCCAAAGCTAAAGGATCCTGGTAGTTTCTCCATACCATGTGTAATTGGAAAATCTGTCATAGACAAAGCTCTATGCATTTAGGAGCAAGTGTTAGTCTAATGCCCTTATCTATTTGCGAGAAGCTCAAACTAGGTGACATGAGACCTACCAAGATGTCCCTACAACTAGCCGACAGATCAGTCAAATTCCCTGTTGGTATGCTAGAAAACATTCATGTCCGAATAGGACAGTTTTACATACCTACTGACTTTATAATAATGGACATAAAGGAAGATTCAAATATTCCCATCATATTAGGAAGGCCATTTTTAGCCACTGTAGGAGCCATTATTGACGTTAAGAAAGGAAAGCTTACCTTCGAGGTAGGAGAAGAAAAAGTAGAATTTATTCTTTCCCAATTCTTCAAAGCCCCTTCTATAGATGACTCATGCTGTTTCCTAGATATTATTGATGAATGTGTCAAAGAACTAGAAAGCCAAGAAGACACCTCTGGGATATTGAAAATTCCGACACCAACTATCTTCAAGGATGATGACTGGAGACGAGAATATCACGATGCCAACCTAAGTGAATGTTTCGCCTTAACACCCGATCCTACCCCAACTGATAAGAAAACAGGTATATAACTTAAAACGTTACCTAAAGATCTAAGGTATGAATTTTTAGATAAATAACTCGAACGGCCAGTTATAGTCAATGCCAATTTATGGAATATTGAAACCGAAAAACTTCTTAATGTGTTAAGGAAGTATCCAACCGCGTTAGGATATAATATATCAGATCTAAAAGGAATAAGTCCTTTTGTCTGTATGCATCACATTATGCTAGAAGAGGGCTGCAAGACTTCTAGAGAACATCAAAGACAAATAAATCCTATCCTAAGTGAAGTTGTAAAGAAATAAGTGCAGAAACTACTAGAGGCAGGCATCATATACCCAATATCAGATAGCAACTGAGTCAGTCCAGTTCACGTAGTACCTAAGAAAGGAGGTGTTACGGTTATAACAAACACAAAGGGCAAATCGGTGGCACAACGTACCCAAACAGGATGGAGAATGTATATTGATTACAGAAAACTAAACAAAGCTACGCGCAAGGACCATTTCCCACTACCATTCATAGATCAAATGCTCGAGCGTTTAGCCAAACATTCCCATTTTTTCTATCTTGACGGATACTCAGGATTCTTCCAAATTCCTATTCATCCTGATGATCAAGAGAAAACTGCGTTCACATGCCCCTATGGTACCTTTGCATACCGAAGAATGCCATTTGGACTATGTAACGCACCTGCAACTTTCCAACGATACATGATGGCGATTTTCACAGACTTTTTGGACGGAATTATGGAAGTATTCATGGATGATTTTTCTGTCTGGGAGAAAGTTTTGACAGATGTTTATCAAATCTTGAGCTAGTACTGGAACGCTGTGTCAATGTCAACCTAGTGCTCAACTGGGAAAAATGTCACTTCATGGTGAGACAAGGAATTGTGTTGGGTCCATTGTATCAAACAGGGGGATTGAAGTCGATAAAGCAAAAATCAAAATTATCAAAAACCTTCAACCACCCAAAATAGTTAGAGAAATAAGAAGTTTTCTAGGACACGCTGGTTTTTACCGACGTTTTATAAAAGATTTCTCTAAAATCACTAAGCCACTAACTGAAATATTGATGAAAGAAGCCGAGTTTATTTTCAACAATAAATGTTTAAACGCATTTGAGACGCTTAAAGAAGCCTTAATTTCAACACCTATAATGCAACCTCCTGATTGGAACCTACCTTTTGAAATAATGTGCGATGCGAGCGATTATGCTGTAGGCGCAGTCCTAGGACAACGAAAGGATAAAAAGTTTCACACTATTTACTAAGCAAGCAGAACACTTGATCCCGCACAAATGAATTACGCCACTACGGAGAAGGAACTCTTAGCTGTTGTATTCGCATTGGACAAATTTCGTTCCTACTTAGTAGGCGCCAAAATCGTTATTTACACAGATCATGCTGCGATCCGATACTTGCTAAATAAGAAAGACGCCAAACCACGACTACTCAGATGGATCTTACTCCTACAAGAGTTTGACTTGGAAATAAAAGACAAAAGGGGGACTGAAAACGTGGTAGCAGACCATTTATCAAGATTGGATGGAATCCAAACCGAGAGTGTTCCCATAAACAAAGATTTCCCATATGAACGCCTTATTGCTAAACTAGAGATAGCTCCTACCGACAATTTAGATCAATGTGATGAACATTTAACAACTGCGGTAGTAGAAGCCATTTGTACCAACACCACATTACCATGGTACACTGATTTCGTTAACTACTTAGCCGCCGGTGTTCTACCACCTGATTTAACGTACCAACAGCGGAAGAAATTCTTCCATGATCTTAGACACTACTTTTGGGATGAACCACTACTCTTTAAAAGAGGCGCCGATGGTATCTACCGTCGCTGTGTTCCTAACGTTGAAGTAGACAACGTCATTGCTCATTGCCATTCCTCCCCTTATGGTGGACACGCTAGTACTTCAAAAACTTATGCAAAAATACTTCAAGCTGGTTTCTTTTGGCCTACTTTATGGAAAGACGTCCACGTAGCAATTATGAACTACAACAGATGTTAGCGCACATGAAATATATCTAGACGTGACGAAATGCTGCAAAAAGGGATTCTCGAAGTCGAAATTTTCGATGTATAGGGAATTGATTTCATGGGACCGTTCCCCGCATCCTTTGGAAATAAGTATATATTGGTAGTTGTTGACTACGTATCAAAATGGATTGAAGTCGTCGCTGCACCCACAAATGATACACGAGTGGTACTTAAATTATTCAAAAATGTTATCTTCCTACGATTCGGTATACCAAGACTAGTAATTAGTGATGGCGGCTCCCATTTTATCTCTAGAATTTTCGAAAAACTACTTTCAAAATATGGCGTTAAACATCGCATAGCCACACCATACCATCCTCAAACAAGTGGACAAGTGGAAGTGTCAAATAGGGAAATTAAACAAATCCTTGAGAAAACCGTAGCCACATCCAGAAAGGATTAGTCCTCCAAGCTAAATGATGCTCTTTGGGCATATAGGACAGCTTTTAAAACCCCTATCGAAACAACACCGTTTAAATTAGTTTATGGAAAATCTTGTCATTTGCCAGTAGAATTAGAACATAAAGCTTACTGGGCCATTAAAACTCTTAACTTAAATTACAAGACTGCTGGCGAGAAACGAATATTAGATATCCATGAATTAGAAGAATTGCGTTTAGACGCTTATGAAAATGCTAGAATCTATAAGGAGAGAACAAAAAAATGGCATGATAAGCGTATCTCGTGGAAAGAATTTAAGGAAGGAGACATTGTACTCCTATTCAACTCTAGACTGAAACTCTTCCCGGGTAAATTACGTTCCATATGGTCAGGACCATTCGAAATTAATAAAGTTTTCCCAAGTGGTGCGGTAGAAATTAAAGGAAATTCCATCGAACCATTTATAGTCAATGGCCAGCACTTAAAGCATTATTTTAACGTCGAAAATCTAAACTATTCGACTTATCTGCAGTTAAGTGAGCCACCTACCCTGATACCTAACTGAATAGGTACTATCTGTCGAGCTATCGACATTAAACAAAGCGCTTAGTGGGAGGCAACCCACCTATTTGTTTTTGCTATTATTTTTGTTTGTTTTATTTTATTTTTTATTTTCTTTTCTGTTTCTACATTTATTTCTTTTAAAGCTTTATTTCCATTATTTCTAAAAAAATTTATACAACTGCTGCTGATTTCCAAACAACTTTACAGGTTTTCTGAAAAAGTCTTTTTCTATCCTACCTTCTCCCCTGATTTGCTTCCCTCCCTTTACTATATACTATGGAAACCACTTTTAGAGGCAGGAACCAAATGAGGAGGTTTGAGGAATTATCACACATAAATATTGGTATGACCTTATATTATGATGAACCAATAATGGACACTTTAGGCATTAAGGATAGTGTCCATTATCTGTTTATCCAGCTGGGGTGGGAAAAAGCCCACATTAAATCTAGGTTTGTTACATACCGCGAGCTCACCCTTGAGTTTCTGAGCTCCTTAGTTCATATACCCGGGCGCGGTTTCAGAACTAGAAAGGGATTTATAGCCTTCAGGTTATTTGGTATTGAATTTTCTTACACCCATAAAGAATTAGCCGACCTTCTAGGATTCCCTAGCGGACCTTTTGCTTTTTCTACCACCCAGGCAGAGTTAATGGATTTTGAGCTAGACTATTTTTGGGGGACTTTAACCGGGAACTACCACCCTGAGCCGGATAGCATGGATAATAATGAAATACACAACCCCGCTATCCTTTATTTCCATAAGATTCTAGCATATACCATTTTCGGAAAAGAACAGAATCGCACTGCCGTATCTAAAGATGAGATATTTTTGCTGCAGTGCATGACCCATGGCCGACCTGTAAATACAGTTCCATTCTTGATGCAGACATTTTCCCGCATTTCTGAGAACCCTAGCGAGCCAATCATCATAGGAGGCCTGGTTACCATGATTGCTAACTCCCTCGGACTTAGATACCAACTACATAGGTGCACACAATTTGGTTCAATCCGCCCAATGAACATTGATTTTTGTTTCCACCTACGAATAATAGGTAATCTAGGTCCTGCATCCTTCGAATACTTGATAAGGGATGAAGTAGTCACAGTATTTACACTTCCTAACCATGCCAAAACAAGTGCCCACAATCGCTACAATTGGCTATATGAGCTTAACCCTCCCGACCACCCTTCGACACCTAAGACACCCCAATCCTACCGAGTTTATGATACCATAATGTCTGATGAGAGTGACCCCAAGACCCCTCCTGGTTGCCATGATAGTGACAACATCGTAGAAGATGTTGATGCCCCTGCAATAACAAAAGGGGAATATGCTAAAAATTTGAATAAAATCTTTTCTACACTGGATGTTTACCAGACGGACATCAATGGAATCAAGAACGAGTTGAAGGGTATGCGTATGGACGTGATAGGCTTAACTGATATAACTGTGGAGCAGTTTTATCATATAAATGCAACTTTCGAAGATTTGAAGACGCGACTGGGATGAAGCAGCAGAATCAACACTTATTTTTACCTTGTGTTTTATGTTTCTAGGCAGTTTATGATTTCATTTTAAACAAGTTTACTCTTTACAATTTTTAAAGTTCTGTTAGAAAAATATATTTATTTCAATTTCAGTTTATTTTCATTTTATTTCATTTTCAGTTTCTTTTCATTTTCATTAAATTTACTGTGTGTTACATCAAATATTATATTCACTGTTCATATTATCATTTTGCAAAATTTTGTTATATGATGTATGTTGGAAATACTCTGCATGTATTGAATTACTGTGTTATAATGTTTTGGAATTATATTGTTTCGTTCATTTCATAAATATGACTCTTTGCACCCGTAACGATCGTAACGTCCTCATGATGAGCGTAACACGCGTTTCACCGTGTTACGCCCGTCAGCCCATTGTGACGGTCGTCACGCGCGCTCAATAGCAGACTCTGCTATTGCAGAAGCCGTTCCACTTTCCATTCATTCTTCCCTTTTTCCCAAAACCGTAACAGTACCCATTCAAAATTTCTCTTAAATTCCATCACTCCAACACTTAAACTCCATCAACCCACTACTCAATCCACATTCCAAACCATTTTCATGATTCAATCTCTTGCATGCAATATGGCCAACAACCAGCAAATCCCCAATCTCACTTTCAGAGCCGGCGAGCAAGGTGAAACCCAATGACTCAAATTCCAGAAATTCCTACGCCGCGGTCTCCAACCTACCTGGTATGTTGACCTTGATTGTTTGAGGAATTTGGGACTGCTAGACAGCGTCCAACAACTTTTGCAGAATGTGAACTTATGGAACCTGTGCCGCCAACCGCAACCCATTTACGAAACTCTCACCTTGGAGTTTCTGAGTTCCTTTGCATACATTACTCCCACTGGTGCCACAAACCAACTCTCAGGCGTAGCCAAATTCCGTATGTTTGGCACTGAGCATCAGCTGTCCCAAACTGATATCGCATGATTTTTCGGTTTCTGTTCTGACGAAGGTGTACACCTCCGGGTGCCGGATAATTTCGGCGAGGAAGCTTTTAATTTATGGCACGGTATGATGAACATTCGTGCCAGATCTTACGACCACCTCAACGCCACACATATTCATAATTCGGCTATCCGATACTTTCACCGCATCCTCTGCAACACCATTTTCGCCCGCGACAGCAACCACAAGCTCAACTCTAAGGAGCTCTTATTCATGCATTGCATATTCACCGACCAGAAGATCAACGCCACCCCATTTTTATTGGTCCATATTCACTCCATTTGTGCTAGAGGAGGAAAACCCTTCTATTTCGGAGGGATTGTCACTTCTCTTGCCATAACCCTGAATTATGGTGCCGCTCTCACAGATATGCCTTCTATGGCACCGACTTTGCTGAGTCTGGACCACTGCAAGGCCGCACACCTCATCTATGAGCGGGAGGATGGCAGATTCCATCCTGTGATCAGAAACATTGTTTATCATAACATTACTTTACCTTGCAGGGACCGAATCGATCCACAAAACAGAGCTAACTGGTTATTTGATCCTGCAGCTCCCGAGGGTCGTGTTCCTACTCATGAAGACCAGCCTAATGACCTCGCAGATGAGATGCAAGAAGAGCTGGACAGTGCTGCCCCCGTCCACAACACTCCAGGACCTTCATCCACACCATCTCCTTTTACTCTTGAAGACGTTCTTCGCGCCATCCATCAGTAAAACCAAATGAGTGCTGCACTTGAAAGAAGACAACAGGAACAATATGACTATTTATGTGCACAAAACACTCAGATTCTGACTGGCCAGTGGAGCATGAACGAGAGGTTGGACGAGGCCCTGTCTGAACTTAACGCCTTAAGGTTGGACGTCAACACCCTTGGATACCAAGACACTGACACCGAAGCCACTCCTACCAGGCGATCACACAACAGGAGTAGAGGACGTGGCCATCAGTAGTTTTCTTTATTTTCTAAGTAGTTTACTTTTTCTATTTCATTTCCTTTCTGTTTGTTTTTGTATTTGTATTTCCCCGCCTATATACCGCAACATTGAGGACAATGTTGGAATTAGTGTGGGAGAGGTACCTTTCCATCTACCATAAACAAGTAATTTTCTTACGATATTTCTCAGTTTAAATTCTTCCCCGCTTTATTTAGCCATACCGAAAATTTTTACTTTATCTTCGCATTAGCCCGACATACCTATCTTAACGAAATCCCAGTTGAGGAAGCCGAGAATGATTCAACAAGATCGATACGGTTATGACACCTTCGACTTCATACTTACGCGATCCGTTTCAATAACCATTATACCTATATCTTGAGTTTTAGTTCTAAAGTAACCCCTAGTAGTTTATACTAGCAGTCAGCACCGTCTTGACACAAACCACGTGGGGAACCGATGAATATAATTGTTTGATGCCTGATCAATGAAATATCCTTCTTATCTCGCTGCTAAAAAAAGAAAAAATTTTGCACCAAAATACAAGGTCGCATATAAGAGATGAGAAAATAATGAAGGAGTCTGTTGTACCCCAAAATTTTCCCTCTCATATTTCTCCTAACATTGCAAGAAAAATCTCCAAGTGGCTCAAGATTACTCAAGAGTTGGACAGTCAAGCTACCTCCTAAGGCAGTCAACCCCAAATTAGGGTTTTGTGTTGCATCAAGATATTTGAATCAAAATGACCTCAAGTGCTTCCCAATGTCCTAATATGTTCTCAAGGTCATCCATGTCAAATTTCAAGCCTTGCAGAGGAAGTTTGCTCAGTCAAATGCTCAAAGGGTCCAAAAATCGACTATGTGGGGCAAAAGTCAACTGTGACCCAAATATAGTCAAACTTCAAGATTTTTTGTCAAAATTCTCATTTTGAAGTATATTTCATCATTTGATCAAGGGTTGATCATGATTCATCAAGGATTGCTCAAAATTCATCAAGACTCAAAAGTTGCTAAATTAGGGTTTTGTAGGAAAAGTCAACTCAACTTTGACCAAGCATAACTTTCTCATACTTTATGATAAATGACCCATACAAATCTCATTTTGAAGGGGATGCAGTTTCCTGCAATCCATATTCATACCCCAAGATCAGAAAATGCACTCACAAGAAGTTATAAATTTGGACATTATAGGTCATTCTTGAAAGTCAACAAAAACACCTTTTTTGCCAAAGCTTATAACTTGAGCATGGAATATCAAAATGAGATGAGACCAAAAGGGTTTCTTATAGGACATCTCAAGCTTTCTAAAAAGTCCAAGAACACTTCCAAAAGTTCAAAATTGAAGAAATTATGAATTATTGAAGTTGGACATTTTTGCAAAATTGCCAAAAGTCAACTATCCCCAAAACTTCAAATTTTGTCAAATGGGCCCATTATTTTCCACTTGATTTGAGCTTGCACCATTGTCCAATTGTCCTAGCTTCAGCCATGTGTCCATTTATCAATTTTATTATTTTATTTGATTTTTTATTGAATTATTTCATTTTAAATCAAATTAAATCAAATAAAATCCCAAAACTTTGATTACATGAGATTTTTTGCTATTTTCAGGATTGGATTCTCATCAATATCATCATCAAATTCGTATCACACAAGATCATGAGCAAAAAGATGGATTTTTGACAAAATTGGCAAGCTTTAAAGGATGAATCAAATCAAATCATAAGGCATTGATTTAGAGGGATTCCATCCATATTTGTTACCCTAACACCTTGTATCATACATAAGCAAGAGAGGCACACGAAATTGAGGGCTAGAGGCTGCAAGAACAAGCAAAACAAAACTTGAAAAAGTGGTGAAAAAGTGAGAATTTGAAATCATAGCAAGAGAGGTTTTCAGAAGCCAAAAAGCATACCAATCAATTCTTGGGTGATCATATAATCCTCCTGGATCCAAAGCACGCATTCACAAGCCTTCCAGAGCTCTGTAAGTATCACAAAAATCCGCTCCTTTCTTGAATTCGCAAATCATTATTCCTGCATCTTTTGTACAAATTATTTGCATATTCATGATCCTTACAGCATTTCTAAACTTTTGGCAATACTTAATTTGATTTATATGGACTGGAACCTCATAACAGCATGGCTAGGTTTACGTGTTGTATTTTAGGTATTTGGGTTTCAGGTGAAATTGATTCTTATGATAGGCATGGTTGCACTCAGGAGAGGGAGACGAATCTAACCATGTCTTTGAAGGTCGTTTTTATGGCATGGAGTTGATTTTTGGATCAACCTGTGCATTTAGCTGCGGATATAAATCCGCGGGAAATTTTACAGTGGCTGGAGGTAGGGGACGATGGCGTGTCATCTCCCCAATGGCTGGTTCAAATAATTCGCGCGTTTTGTTTGTTTCTGATCCATAAGAGTTGTTTTGTTTTATTATATATTATTCTTATTTTATTAACAATTGAAACACAATGGCCTAGTGGAAGCAAGCGCTGGCAACATCCAACAGGACCTGGGTTCGAATCCCAGGTCCCCCATGCGCTTTGTTATTTTTCTTCTTCATATAATCAGGTGCAAATCAAGGCTTGCAGCTCACCATGTGCCTTCACGTAACAAAGCGTCAGATGGCCCAAGGCCAAATCTGGTGATCCAGAGATGATGGTCTATCGTAGATCCAATCAACTAGCGCGTATGGAATCCAAAAAGTCAACCAGGCCAGCGCTTAATGGGCCATGGAATTGCTATTCTGACCTCCTTTTCAGGCCCAAACCCTCTATCTCTTTCTATTTTATTTATTTTTGTTTTAATTGTTTTATAATATTTTCTTTAATTAACTAACCAATCAATTTTTTTTCCTTTATAAAATTAAAACCAAAAAATATTTTCTTTATTAAATTAAATTTTAGTATTTTATTTTTTATTAACAAAATCTATTAATTAATTTAGGCCATTAATTAAAATTAACTTTAATATATTTCTTTGTAAATATTTAAAATCAATTAGACTTAATTAGGTTTTACTAACATTAATTTATTTTATTTTATTTCTTTAAATACCAAAAATCCAAAAATAATTTATTTTCATTAATTAATTAATTAATTTATTAATTAATTTAGGATAGTTTCTTTCTTAAAATAAAAACAACAAAAAAAATCTTTTCTTTAATAACAAAAAGGGTCAAAACCCTAGATCATGCGCTCGATTTAATTTCCCGCACGTGATTTATTTATTTTATTCAATATTGTACTTGTTCCCGGAATGTAATAGTTAATTAGGACCATTTAATTATTTTTATCGCTTTATTTATTTTTCCGCATTTAAATTTCAAAGGGTTGCTTTTGGCGATGTAAATACCCGACGCCTTGTAATTTAATTTCCGCAATTTATTTTCCGCAAATATAACTGTTAGATGTTTGATAATAGGAATGCATGACAAGAATGAATGTTTAACCTAAAATCAACTTAGATAATCATTAACATGTACAAAGACAAAGATAACTGAAAACAACACACTCGCACATGCGCACTCTTAGGGTACACCCCACTTGGTTGCCTTTGTACGCGGTCATTAAGTATAGGTCACTTTAGAGGTTGCCCTCTTGTCCAAAGATCATAAGTTGCCTCGAAAAGGTTGCTTCGAATATTGTTGCCTCAAAACAAATGATCTAAGACATTAGGGTTACCGCTAAGGCGTCCTAACATTTCTTTGGTGACCGTAAGTCCCTAAATTCGAATTGACCCTTAAACTCCAACGATGATGCTACCTACTCATTCATAGTGGGATCGCATTGTCTAAAGGAAGATAGCATAGAACGATTCCTTTTTCGAGTAGGTAGATGGTTCTTAGATACTTTCTCTTTCAAAAACAAAAACCTTTTTCACACTTACACTCCTTTTCGAACAAAGTTTTCAAAAACACTTCATATACTCTTGAGGACAAAAGCGAGAGTTAAATCGAAGTTTTCAAACAAAAACTTTTTCAAACCCACAAGCACAAAGAAAGCAAATTTTGAAAACAATATGAGCAAGTAACTAAGAGCCCGTGGATAACCACGGATAGAAAGGGTGCTAATACCTTCCCTTTCTATAATCTACCCCCCGAACCCGAGAAATATCTCGAAGAAGGAATTTTTATGTGCTTTTTTCCTTTCCTTGTTGGATAAAATAAAAGTCGGTGGCAACTCTTGCTTACCGCGACATTTTGCAAAAACAAACGCAAAACGCAAAACAGCATTCCAAAAACAGTCAGTTCTTTCCCACCGTATCACAGAACTGGCGACTCTGCTGGGGAGCTTATAAGTGGGGTGTACCTTAGGAATAGTTCATAATGTTTTCAATTGATTGACTTGTATGCTTTACTTTTGTGGGCTTGTATCGGAGTTACTATAGATCCTAACTCGGATCTGGGGGATACCCTTTAGGTAAGTAGCAATAAACTGTGAGGGAACTGTACGGCATAGACCGATACGGTTGAAGCAGTAGCTACGTTGGTGTGGCACTTTAGTATGTACCGATATCCCTTGTGGCGCAACGAGGAGAATATGGGTCTGCTAAGGGGTCATTAAGCACCAACTGACCTTAGAACCTTTAAATTGACCAACTTGGCCATAGAACAATAGCAGTATGCTACACTCATTGAGACTAAACTCTCGCAATGATTTCGGCTGCAAGAAAAGGTTGCTAAACTGGAATTATGACCGATCGAGGGTAGTCAGTGATATTGAGATCCTCTAGAACCCGGTTACTATTTTTAGGACAGGTTTGAACCAACTGAACTGAAAGAGGGTATTACCTAAGCTCCTTGCCAGCCTGAAATATAAGGGCTCTCTGTGTGACTTGTGTGCCTTTACCATGTTTTCTATTTGTGGATACTTGTGGTGTGCTTTCTATCATGACATCATGACATCATAACATTGCATACATCTTGCATTGGACTGAACTATTTCAAAGACAGGAGGGATTCATCTTTGTTCTGTTTTGTAGATCATGGCACCCATGCGTAGGAACACCATCCGGATCAACTTTGTCCAGGTTCCCACTCTACTTAAAGAATTGGTTGCAAAGATGTCTGATACTACCTCCTTCATCAGAAGACATGGGCATCTTCTTAGTTTGGTCACTTCCAAATTGGACGAGCAGATGATGAGTGTCCTAGTCCAGTTCTTTGATCCACTGTACCATTGCTTTACTTTTCAGGACTACCAGTTGGTCCCCACCTTGGAAGAGTTCTCTGATCTGCTTGGTATCTCTATTCGTAAGGCTAATCATTTCTAGGATAGTATAGACTTCCAGGCATTCGAAGATATTCTGGCTCTTCTGATATATGGCTTGGTATTGTTTCCTAACTCTGACTCCTTTGTTGATGTAAATGCGGTAAAAATCTTCATCTCTGGTAATCCTGTACCCACTCTCTTGGGTGACATTCTTCATCAGCTTTATGCCCGTACTGCTCGAAAGCGAGGAACCCTGATGTGCTGTGCTCCACTGTTGGTGAGGTGGTTTATTTCTCACCTCCCCAAATCAGTTCTGAAGAACAAAGAAGGCATGGGCTGGGCTTATAGGGTTATGTCTCTCTCTCACAATGACATTATTTGGACTATTAAGGGTATGGACGAGGTGGCCATTATTGATCGCTGTGGGGAATACCCCAATGTTCCACTGATAGGAACCAATGGAGGAATTACTTACAATCCATGCTTGGCCTTACGTCAGTTTAGACGAGCCAGAAGGGAAGGACCTCATGAGCTTCTAATGCCTAGTATAGTCTTTGATTTCCAAGGGGATAGTGACGAGCAACGTCGCAGATTCATAAGAGCGTGGGATAGAGTACACAGGTCTGATCCGTACGAGCTGGGTGCAAAGAATTCTCTACCAATGGAACCATATCTCTGATGGGTTCGCATACGTTCCCAAAAGCTGGGAATGCCCTATGAAGCTGTCTTGCCTATTATTGTTGAAGTTGCTGATGAGGAAGGGGTTCCTCCTACTATCTTACACCCTTACATGCCTACTGACATTGGGGCATTGAAAAGGTCCTGGATGCATCTAAGGGAAGAGCAGGATACTTATAGAGAAAAGTATCACGAGCAAGAGCGAAAGATCCAGAAGTTGACAAGGCAGTTGGAGAATGAGCAGATCATCAATGACTATGTCAGTACCAAGGGGAAACGACCATGGGAGCGCTGATGTCCTTTGATTACTTCCAGTTTTTATTTACTTTTCAGTATTTCCTTTCCTGTAACGCCTTAAAGGCATCTGTTGAACAATTTGAATTTCAAGTTTATCTAATAAAAGTGTGCTTCATTTCTTGTTTACGAACTTGAATATCTCGATGTCTTTGAAATCATATTGTTGTACCCCAAAATTTGCCCTCTCATGTTTCCCAAAGTCTTCCCTCTGCATGGTTGATCATAAAATCTTGCCTAAGGAAAAGGAAATTTTTTTAGTGTTGCTTCAAGTACATTTCGATTGTCATTCTGAAGGACCCTTCGATTGGTGTTATGAAGGAGCCTTTCGATTGGCATTCTGTCAAGCTCTTTCGATTGGCATTCTGGAAGAGCACTTCGATTTTCATTCTGAAAGACTCTTCGATTGGTGTTCTGAAGGAGCCTTTCGATTGGCATTCTGGACTAGCCTTTCGATTGGCATTATAGACAAGTACTTCGATTGGCATTATAACAGTATCCTTCGATTGGAATTCCAAAAAGGTCTATTCGAAGAAGCATTCAAAAGGTCCATTCGAAGAAACTTTGGAAAGCATTCGAAGGAGGCCATCATCCCATTCGAAAGGAAGCATTCGAAGGAGGTCATCAGCCCATTCGAAAGGGAGCATTCGAAGGCCAGTTACATGTCATTCAAAATTCAAAAAGGGACAGGATCCCATGTGTTTAGCCAATGTTACAAACTCTCATTCATGGCTTTCAAACACATAATTAACGTTACAAATCCTCCTTCATGGCTGTCAAACACATAATCAAAGTCATTTAAACCTTTGTCTTCCTATCCCCTCCACCCCCTCTATATAAAGAAATCACAAATGTTGCAAAAGGACACACGAAAATATACAGAAAAATAGAGAACTTGGAGAGACGCTGCCCAGAATTTTCCAAGTCACAACTGCCACCCAGCGAACACCTCCACCCTCAGAACTACAGATCGAAGCACCTCTGTTGGTAAAAAAGGATCTAATCTCAAACTCATTTTTTTTTAAATTCATTTTGATTACATATTCATATTATTATTGTTGTTTGTGAATGATTTAATGTGCTACATATAAGCTACAGCGCAAAGATGAGATTGTGCCATTGCTTGGGCACAATCTGAGTTTCTCCATTGAATCCCAGGATAAAACAAACCCAGACCCAGATTCAACAGGTGCGAATAAGGGGGAGATTCGAACCAGGGGGTAAAATCCCCCCTGGACCTTTAACATGTGTTTCGTTTTGCAGGAACTACATCATCAGATTCCTGTTCAGAGTTTCGAAGCTCAACAGTTTAGCTTCGAACTGGACCCAGGACTTCCAGTTCGAAGGATGACATGTCCAGATCGAATACCCTCGGAGTGCAGCCCCTCATGCACCTTCGATCCAGCTTCTTCACTGGGTCGAAAGATAGCCTGCACCTCTTTCGACCCAGGCCTCCAGAATTACATTTTTTCTTGTTTTGCTGCCTGGCCCATTTGTATTTTGTTTACTTTGTTTTTGTTTATTTCTTTTAGTTTGTTTTTTTAATCAACATAAAAATCATAAGAAATAAATAACTTAGAATTAGGATTTAATTTAGTTAATTATTTTAACTTATTTTCTTCAATTTTAAAATCAGTAGACTTAGGATTTATTTGAATTCAATCCTTTTCATAAACAAAAAATGCAAAAAATATTAGGTTTGTTTTAGAGTTAATTTTAATCAGTTTTTTTTAATTAATTAATTTGACTTAATTGAACATTTAGCATTTTCCCAAAAATAAAATAAAACAACAAAAAGAGTTCTTATTCTTAGGATTTTTTAGATTCACGCGCGTTTATTTTATTGTAATTGCTTAATGGTTTGTGGTAGCTTAAACTGAGACTTTTATACTTTACTGCTCTATTCCCCCAATTTTTGGACATGTAAATAGTCCCCCTCACCGAAGCCTTGTAATAGCGTAGAATTTACAATTTCTGCACTTTAAATTTCTGTACATATATTAACTGCTTAGATGTATGCTAACTAGGATTGTATGACAAGATCTAAAAAACAAATGGTAGAACACCTAAAAATACAAAGATGATATAAACTGAAAATTGACACACATGCACATACCACTCCTAGGGTACACCTCACTTGGTTGCCTCAATTGTAGTCATTAAGTATAGGATGTTTTAGAGGTCGTCCTTCTGTCCAAACATCAATGTTGCCTCGAAATGGTTGCCTCGATAAAAATGATCTAAGACATTAGGATTACCACTAAAACGTCCTAACGTTGCTTTAGTGACCACACGTCCCTAAAATCGAATTGACCCGAAAACTCCAACGACGGTGCTACCTACTCCTTAATAGTGGGATAGCACTGTCTAAAGGACATTTACACAGTTTAATTCCTTTTTGAGTAGGTAGAGGTTCTTAAGTACTTGCTCTCTTTTAAAAAACAAAATAAAACTTTTTGCACTTATACTTTCTTCAAAAATAAATCTCTTTTCAAAACCCACAAACACAAAGAAAAGCAAACTTTTGAAAACACAGTGAGCAAGTACCTAAGAGCCCGTGGATAACCACAGATAGAAAGGGTGCTAACACCTTCCCTTTCTATAATCTACCTCCCGAACCCGAGAAAAATCTCGAAAAAGAATTTTTTCTGTGCTTTTGTCCTTTCCTTATTGGATAAAATAAAAGACGGTGGCGACTCTTGCTTACCGCGACACTTTGCAAAAACAAACGCAAACGCGAACTAACATTAAAAAATAGTCAGTTCTCATTCCCACCGATCACAGAACTGGCGACTCTGTTGGGGAGTGAATAAGTGAGGTGTACCTTAGGACTAGATCACTTGTGTTTTCATTTGTATTGCTTTGTATGCTTTTAATCTTGTGGGCTTGTATCGGAGTTCTATAAATCCTCCACCCGGATTTTGGGAAACATTCATAGATAGCAATACGTTGTGGAAACTGTGCGGGGTATACCGATACAGTTGAAGCAATAGCTATATTAGTGCGGCATATTTGTGAGTACCGGTAGCCTTTGAGTCAATCAAAGAGAATACGGGGCCGCTGAGTGATGTCACTAAGCACTAATGACCTAGAACCTTACTTGACCATCTTGGCCTTTTTAGGGGTAGTGAGATGACCGACTTTGGTGCAGTCCGAAGTTGGTAGATACTCGATACTACACTCATTGAGGGTTGTTTTCTTGGAATATTTTGGTCGCCAGTTAAGTGGCTAAACCGAAACGGTGAACATAGAAAACAATCCAATGATATTGAGCTCCTTAGAACCCGGTTACTATTTATAGGACAGGTTTTGAGTCAACTAAACTCAAGAGGGTACTTACCTATGAAACCTCCTGCAAGCCTGAAACATGTGTTTCTGCATACATCATAAAGCATCATGTGCATCTGCTAACCATTTCAAGGGTTTAGATCTTCATCTTTGTTCTTGTTTTGCAGGACATGGAGTCTCTCCGCAGGAAAACAATTCAAGTTAACCTTGTAAGGGTCCCTCTTCAACTCAAAGAGCTTACATCCAGGATTCCCGAGAATTCTCTCTTCAGTGAAAGACATGGTAGACTCCTCAGCTTGGTCAACACCAACATTGAAGAAGACATGATGAAAGTTCTTTTCCAGTTCTTTGACCCCCTACACCACTGTTTCACATTCCCTGATTATCAATTGGTGCCTACTTTGGAGGAATTTTCTCAACTCATGAGAATTCCTATTCTTAGTCAACTACCCTACAACGGTACGGAAAAGGAACCAAAACTTGAAGATGTTGCTCAAGCATTACGCTTACAACCATCCGACATCAAGGGGCATTGGGAAACCAAAAGTGGTATCAAAGGATTCTTGGCAAAGTTTCTGTTTGAGAAGGCACGAGAATGCTGGAATTCTCTTGATCTACAAGCCTTTGAAGAGATTGTGGCACTCCTTATCTATGGGTTGGTTTTGTTCCCAAATCCTGATCAACTTATCGATGTGAATGCTGTCAAGATTTTCATATCCAGGAATCCCATACCTATATTGCTTGGGGACATCCTCCACTCATTTTACACACGAACAATGAGGAAAAGAGGTGTTCTCATGTGTTGTACTCATCTCCTAGCAAGGTGGTTTATTTCTCACCTTCCACAATAAGTTTTGAAGAATGAGCAGGGTTTAAGGTGGTCACAACGATTGATGACCCTCACACATTCTGATGTACATTGGTGTTCTCGGTCCAGAGAAAATGTCACCATCATTGATCATTGTGGAGAATTTCCTAATGTTCCATTACTTGGAATTAGGGGAGGCATCACCTACAACCCCTGTCTAGCTTTGAGACAATTTGGATATGCTCGGAAGGATGGCCCTCATGACATGCTAATTCCTGACCTAGTTTTTGACTTCGACAACGATACGCAAGGACTTCGACAAAGGTTCATCAGAGCTTGGAGGATGCCTAATAAGGTGGATAGTAAGACACTGGGGCACAAGAATTCTATCCCCCTTGAGCCTTACCTCAAGTGGGTACGAACCCGATCCCAGAATCTTATAATGCCATATCCTCACATTCTCCCCTTGATCAAAGAGCCTGTTATGGAAGGAGAGGTTCCATATGCCATCCTACATCCTGACATGCCAACATCATGGGAAGAAATGCAAAAGAGTTGGATCCAACTCAAGGAAGAGAGGAATACTTTTGAAGCCAGCTTCTATGCCAGTGAAAAGAAGGTTTTGGAGCTTACTCGCCAACTTCACGAGGAGGAGACCCTCAACACTTACATCACTCCAAAGAGGATGCGCAATGTCTTTTTACATTAATAATTTTGTAATATTTCGCCCATGGGGCACTTATGTACTAACAAATTTCTTCTTAGTATGACGTGTGTTCTTTTTGTCTGCAACAAATTTGAATTTTTGAACCCTTGAATGCATTACATAAATAGTATACCATTCATCATATGCATAACAGGTACCCTTTTACAGGTCTCTTATCTTCTTTGTTGTTTATTTCAGCAATCATCATGTCTGCTGAAACCTTCACTGAGCAAGCTATCAAGGCCCTCCAGGCCTAGAACGCCCAATTTCAAGAGTTGGTCATGAACCTAGCTAAGGGTCAGCAGGACCTGAAGACCCTGATTCTGAAAGAGAAAAAGAAGAAGAAGAAAAGGACCATCTTGTTCAACACCGGATGCAGGTTTGGAAACGGGCTGCAGAATGAAATTGATCTGGCCACCCCGTCTGGAGAGAAAGACAGTCCACAAGAAAGGAGGGCTCCTAACCCTATGGTCTCCGACAACGAGACGGACTATGATGAAGAACAGTATCCTCCTACTGAGGATAAGTACAAACAGCTGGAAGACCATTTGAACGCTATGGAAGTACAGAAGGTGCCCGGTCTGGACTTCGGAGATTTGGGTTTATCATCTGGGGTGGTGATTCCCCATAAGTTCAAGGCACCTGCCTTTGCCAAGTATGACGGCGCTTCCTGTCCGAAGCTGCACCTTCGATCATATGTGAGGAAGATCCAACCTTACACTACTGACAAGAACTTATGGATCCATTTCTTTCAAGACAGTCTCTCAGGGACTCAGCTTGAGTGGTTCTATCAGTTGGACGGAGCCAGTATCCGTAGCTGGGAGGATTTGGCGGCTGCATTCTTTAAGCATTATCAATATAATTCCGACCTTTCTCCTACGCGTACCCAACTCCAGGGTATGTCAATAGGGACGGGCGAAGGATTTAAAGAGTATGCTCAAAAATGGAGAGACTTTGTCGGAAGGGTGAAACCACCTTTGGCTGATTGTGAACTGGTTGATATGTTTCTGGGGACCCTGTCTGGTCCGTTCTTTAATCATCTGATTGGAAGCTCCTCAGCCGGATTTACAGACCTCATCTTAACTGGTGAGAGGATTGAAGCGGGTATTAAAGCTGGGAAGATACAGAAGGGCGCCTCATCGAGCACCGAGAAGAAACCATTCAAGAAAGAGTCCAGTGTTGTCTACAGTTCAAGAAGACAGAGTAGACCTGAACACCGCCAAGCTGTCAATGCGGTTGTTATCTCAAAACCTGCCGGTGCTCCTCAGCATCATAACCAACGAAGGGACGAGAGACCTCAAAGGAAATTCACTCGTCTCAGCATGACCTTGTCTCAGATTCTGCCACAATTACTGAAGACCAATCTGGTGACCCTAAAAGAAGCTCCAAAGAATCCAAATACAATGTCACCAAGGTACAACCCTAATGCCCGCTGCGCTTTTCACTCTGATAGCCCGGGGCATAATACAAACGATTGTTGGGTTCTAAAGAACAAGGTTCAAGACTTAATTAATGCAAAGGAGATTGAGTTCGAGGCGCCCGAGAGGCCTAATGTTGTGACTGCTCCCATGCCCAAACATGGGGTAAATTCTATTAGGGATGATGATGATGAAGAGTTTGATATCGACAGTTGGATCTACCCTACGACCGGCGGTGGATTAAGCAATTGGACAGCAAAGGATTCTATGCCCATTTCAGTTATCACTCAGTAATGAAGCTTTTTGTTTTAAATTTGTAACAGACAATATTGTGAAACTTTATGGCCCGATGTCTTACCCGGGGCACCGTGGCTTCATTTGTGAGGGCTTTTTGTATGCCATTTTCATATATCATTAATAAAAGCATTGGACGTTTTCGCATTTCAAATTTTATGCTCCTTGTCTTTCTTTATTACATATTGAAAAACAACTATTTTAAACACACTCATATATACATGTCTCAATCCACTCTGGATCTCACTGGTAACGACTCTGCTACTGCCAGTTATGACTTCGAAAATCCGATCAACTTAGCCGAAGACGAAGGTGAAGATGATTGCGAAGTTCCTGGTGAGCTTGCAAGGCTGCTACTCCAGGAAGAGAGGGCCATTCAGCCACATGAAGAGCCAGTGGAAATGGTGAATCTGGGTACCGAGACAGACAAAAAGGAAGTCAAGATCGATGCAAATCTGGAGCTTAGTGTGAAACAACAGTTGATTCAAATGCTGCATGACTACGTGGAAATCTTTGCCTGGTCTTATGAAGATATGCCTGGGTTGGATACCGACATTGTGGTTTATCGCCTGCCTACCAAGGAAGACTGTCCTCCGGTAAAACAGAAGGTTCACCATATGCGTCCAGAGATGTTTGAGAAAATCAAAGCCGAAGTCATGAAACAGTTTGACGCCAGTTTTCTAGCAGTAACTTCTTACCCTCAGTGGGTCGCCAATATGGTTCCAGTGCCAAAGAAGGATGGTAAGGTCCGAATGTGTGTTGACTACAGGGATTTGAACAGGGCAAGCCCTAAGGATGACTTCCCTCTACCTCACATCAACGTTCTGGTTGACAATACTGCTCAGCACAAGGTCTTCTCCTTTATGGACGGTTTCTCTGGTTATAATCAAATAAAGATGGCTCCCGAAGACATGGAGAAGACCACTTTTGTTACTCAGTGGGGTACCTTTTGTTACAAGGTCATGCCTTTTGGGTTGAAGAATGCTGGGGCAACATATCAGCGTGCCATGGTTGCTTTATTTCATGACATGATCCATCATGAGATTGAAGTATACGTCGACGATATGATTGCAAGGTCCCAAACTGAGGAGGAACACCTTGACAATCTACAAAAGCTGTTTGACAGGCTAAAGTTGTACAAGCTGAGATTGAACCCAAACAAGTGCACCTTCGGGGTGAGGTCTGGCAAACTGCTAGGTTTCGTAGTGAGCGACAAAGGTATTCAAGTGGACCCTGCCAAGGTGAAAGCTATACAAGAGATGCCAGCTCCCAAGACAGAGAAAGAGGCCAGAGGCTTTCTAGGATGACTGAACTACATTGCCCGATTCATCTCGCACCTAACTGCTACTTGTGAGCCAATCTTCAAACTGCTAAAGAAAGATCAAGTGGTACGTTGGAACGATGAATGTCAGGCTGCTTTTAAAAGAATTAAAGAGTATCTCCAGGAGCCGCCCATTCTAATGCCACCAGTGGAAGGGAGACCTCTAATATTATACTTGACAGTACTTGACAACTCAATGGGGTGTGTGCTGGGGCAGCATGACGAGTCTGGCCGAAAAGAGCATGCCATTTATTACCTTAGCAAAAAGTTTACCGACTGTGAGACCCGTTACTCACTGCTCGAGAAAACTTGTTGCGCTTTGGCATGGGCTGCTCGCCGGCTGAGACAATATATGTTGACTCACACTACTCTGTTGATTTCAAAGATGGACCCAATCAAGTATATCTTCGAAAAGCCTGCCTTGTCTTGAAGAATAGCAAGATGGCAGATGATCTTGACTGAATATGACATCCAGTACACGACTCAAAAAGCAATCAAGGGAAGTGTATTGGCAGACCATTTGGCACATCAGGCAGTGGATGATTACCAGTCTATGAACTTTGAATTTCCAGATGAGAATATCATGTTCATAACTGATTGTGAAACACCTGGACCGGATGAAGGACCTGAGGAAGGATCCCGATGGTCTATGCACTTTGATGGAGCTTCAAACGCTTTGGGTAATGGCATTGGCGCTGTAATCATATCTCCTAAAGGCTCTCATACTCCGTTTACCGCCCGACTGTGTTTCAACTGCACCAACAACATGGCAGAGTATGAAGCATGCATTATGGGTCTTCGAGCTGCAATTGACCTAGGGATTAAGTTTCTGAGTGTCTTCGGAGATTCCGCTCTCGTGATCAGTCAGATCAAAGGAGAGTGGGATACGAAACACCCAAATATTATTCCTTACAAGGAGTATGTATTGACGTTGCTTCCCCATTTCGAGGAGATAACCTTTGAACACTTCCCAAGCGAGGAGAATCAATTGGCGGACGCACTAGCTACGATGTCTTCTATGTTCAAATTCAAGTGGGACAATGAGGCTCCCCGGATCATTATCTGGAAATTGGATGAACCTGCACATTGTTGCGATCTTGAGACTGAAGAGGTAACAGAAAAACCTTGGTATCATGAAGTGAAGAGATACCTTGAAACTCAAGAATACCCCGAGGGTGCATCTGTTAATGACAAGAAGTTTCTGAGAAGGTTCGCGGCAAAGTTCTTCATCAGCAATAACATTCTTTACAAACGTAACCATGATTCAACCTTACTGCGTTGCATGGATAAGATTGAAGCAGAAAGGATCATGGCAGAGCTGCATGAAGGTACTTTCAGAACTCATTCCAGTGGACATACCATGGCAAAGAAAATCCTTCGGGCAGGATATTACTGGTCCATAATGGAAGCCGACTGTTATCAACATTCTCGGACATGTCACAAGTTCCAGGTCTATGCTGATAAGGTGCATGTTCCTCCAGTTCCTCTGAATGTGTTGACAGCACCTTGGCCTTTTGCGATGTGGGGCATTGATATGATCGGTGAGATCAGACCTACGGCATCCAATGGGCATCGTTTCATCCTGGTAGCGATTGATTAGTTTACCAAGTGGGTTGAAGCAGCTTCCTTTGCTACCGTAACCAAGAACATCGTGGCACGGTTCATTCGGCACAACCTGATCTGTCGATACGGTGTACCAGAGAGGATCATTACGGACAATGGTACCAATCTTAACAACAAAATGATCACTGAGCTCTGTGAGCAATTCAAGATACAACATCATAACTCTTCTCCCTACCGGCCGAAGATGAATGGGGTTGTAGAAGCAGCTAATAAGAACATTAAGAAGATTGTGCAGAAGATGACAATGACATACAAAGACTGGCACGAGATGTTACCATTCGCTCTTCATGGGTATCGTACCTCAGCACAGATGTCAACAGGGGCAACACCCTTTTCCTTGGTTTATGGCATGGAGGCAGTTTTGCCCATTGAAGTTCAGATACCCTCTCTTCGGATCATGAAGGATGCAGGTTTGAGCGAAGACGACTGGATCCAGACCCGACTTGATCAACTGAATCTAATCGATGAAAAGAGACTTACAGCTATTTGTCATGGTCAGACGTACCAAAAACGAATGATTAAGGCATTTAATAAGAAAGTCAGACGAAAAGAGTATCAAGTTGGGGACCTGGTAATCAAGCGCATCATTCTACCTCAAGGTGACCCCAGGGGCAAATGGACCCCTACTTACGAAGGGCCATTTATGGTTAAGAACATCTTCTCAGGAGGAGCGATGATTCTAACCACCATGGATGATGACGACCTTCCCCACCCCGTCAATGCATACATAGTAAAAAGATACTACGCATAATCAAAGACCCGCTAGGTTGACTGGCCTAGGCAAAAATAAGGGCTTCCCGGCGAACCAAAATGGTTCGGGCAAAAATAAGGGATGAAAATAAAGAAAATCTGTACACCCGGCAAGTCGAAAACCTGAAAAGGCGGCTTGGGAAAAAATGGGTATCCCGGTGGACTGAAAACCCGAAAGGGCGGTCCAGGCAAAAGTTAGGGATTAAAGCGTAACACTATGTCTCATTAGATCACCTCGCATCCGGACTTCGGTATCAACTATCAGGCTCGAACGACACCAGTCAATCAGATTCACCTTCAACTAAGCAGCAAAGTGATGAGATGCTGGAAGATATAAAGGCAATAGCAGAGTTGGAACCCAGTGGGACTATTCACATAACTGTCTTGTTTTCTTTTCACAAATTGTATAAATCCTATTTGCTCGGCGGCGTTCTCTTACTAGGACGTCAGCCCCTTTGTACAAAACGCCTATTTACAGGCCAAACTTCAAAGTCAATACAAATTCATTTTCAAACAAATTTCAAATTGTTTTTCCTTTATCTATTTTGTTTTGCAAAGAACGTCCAATGTTCATTTTTGATATATGCATTTGACATTAATTGCTGCTCATAAATATTTACATACGAAACAAAAGACAAATTACGGGTGATATCAGAAGTAGGGGAAATAAGAATTGTCTGAGCGGTCTAGTTGCTTTGTCCACCAGGTACCAAGGTATATATTCAGCTGAAGAATATGGCTAAGATACCTTCACTCCCCGCAGGATAAGACAGTAATGATAGCTCTCTCAGCTAAAACTTGCAACCACGGACGAGTCGGCAATACTCTCTCCCCAAGTAGAGTTGGTCTATCATCAACCCTGAAAAGGTCAGGTATCCCCAGAAGGTCTTAATATTCCCCAACGGAGTATAAAGACATTCTCCAGCAAACATAATAGCGTCCCCGACAGTCTTAATATTCCCTAACTGAATATAAGAATGTTTCCCGGCGGAATACAAGATACCCCCAGTGGAGCTATCTCCCCAGCGCAGTCTAAAAAAGGCTTCCCCAGCGGAGTTGAGTCATCTTACCCAGTAGATTCTGGAAGCTTGTCCCTTGCAGAATACAAATGCATCTCCCCAGCCAAATTCAGAAGGTTATCCTCACAAGAGCTAACTGGGTTATCCTCAGCAGGTTGCAACTGAAAGATCATCCCCAACGAAGTTCTTTCTTTCCCCAAGCAGGACTTCTATCCTCAACAGATTCAATATCACCAGCAATGGTAATTAATCCCCAGTGGAGTTCATCATCGAAATCCCCAACAGAGCTTATCAACGGAATCCCCAGTGGAGTTTATCGTTAAAAATCATCAACAGAATATCTTTTCCCCACAGAGTGTTTTCCCCCAGAGTAATATCTTCATCCAGTTTATTCCCCAACAGATTCATCCTCTCCTGCAGGTTTATTCTCACAATCATCTTCGTTCACCATCCCCAGCGGAAACGAAGAACTCAACTCTATTCGCCAGCAGCTCTGGGATTTATGTTCCCCAGCTAAAATATCACATTCCCATACATCATGAGACATGCATACGCATCATACGAATACAATCTCATTTATTTTGAGAACATCATTGCCTGATCCATATCATGCATTGCATATGACTGACCTTTACCTTTCAGGAAAAATGCAGTTAAGTTCTCAGCTTAGTCGAAGATCTGATCAGTTCTTAAATCTCAATTGAATTATCATCAGTTGAATTTTCAGATAAAGTTCTCAATCTCGACAGTCTCCTCCGTCATAGTGTGGACAAGTTCTATAACCTCGGTGGTTTACTCCATTGAGCACGAGACAGTTCCTAGATCTTGATGAAGATGTTTCCCTATGTCATAGTATGGACAAGTACTATAACCTCAACGGTATACTCCATTGAGCACGAGCCAGTTCCTAGATCTTGATGCTCCTCCGTCATAGTGTGGACAAGTTCTATAACCTCAGCGGTTTACTCCATTGAGCACGAGACAGTTCCTAGATCTTGATGAAGATGTTTCCCTGCGTCATAGTGTGGATGAGTTCTATAACCTCAGCGGTTTACTCCATTGAGCACGAGACAATTCCTGGATGTTGATGAAGATGTTTCCCTACGTCATAGTGTGGACGAGTACTATAACCTCAGCGGTATACTCCATTGAGCACGAGTCAGTTCCTAGATCTTGATGAAGATGTTTCCCCCCAGTTGAATTTATGGACAAGTTCTTAAAACTCAGCTGAGGCATTCTCCCAGTTGAGGTACATGCAAGTTCCTAAATCTCAACGAAGTTAGACTTCCCCAGTGGAATCTTCTACAACAACAGGTATGCAAGTTCTCGCTAAGGAATCTCTTATGCGATCGACACTCCTGCATATGGCATCTATTAGCCCATCCTCCTACCAACAATCTCCAAATGGCATCTATAAGCCCATTCCTGACATCACAATGCTGATACTACACCATGCGAGTACAAATTTCTGGGCACTCTAGTGTTCAATCATCTTCCACCTTTGGATCATGAAAGGCACGCAAGCTAATCTACATCCTCAGGTTTAAGAAGATTGAACAGGGGCAACTGTTGTACCCCAAAATTTTCCCTCTCATGTTTCCCAAAGTTTTCCCTCTGCTTGGTTGATCACAAAATCTTGCCTAAGGAAAAGGAAAATTTTTGAGTGTTGCTTCAAGTACATTTCGATTGTCATTCTGAAGGACCCTTCGATTGGTGTTCTGAAGGAGCCTTTCGATTGGCATTCTGTCAAGCTCTTTCGATTGGCATTCTGAACAAGCACTTTGATTTGCATTCTGAAAGACTCTTCGATTGGTGTTCTGAAGGAGCCTTTCGATTGGCATTCTGGACTAGCCTTTCGATTGGCATTATGGACAAGTACTTCGATTGGCATTATAACAGTATCCTTCGATTGGAATTCCAAAAAGGTCTATTCGAAGAAGCATTCAAAAGGTCCATTCGAAGAAACTTTGGAAAGCATTCGAAGGAGGCCATCAGCCCATTCGAAAGGAAGCATTCGAAGGAGGTCATCAGCCCATTCGAAAGGGAGCATTCGAAGGCCAGTTACATGTCATTCAAAATTCAAAAAGGGACAGGATCCCATGTGTTTAGCCAACATTACAAACTCTCATTCATGGCTTTCAAACACATAATTAACGTTACAAATCCTCCTTCATGGCTGTCAAACACATAATCAAAGTCATTTAAACCTTTGTCTTCCTGTCCCCTCCACCCCCTATATATAAAGAAATCACAAATGTTGCAAAAGGACACACGAAAATATACAGAAAAATAGAGAACTTGGAGAGACGCTGCCCAGAACTTTCCAAGCCATAACTACCACCCAGCGAACACCTCCACCCTCAGAACTACATATAGAAGCACCTTTGTTGGTAAAAAAGGATCTAATCTCAAACTCATTTTTTTTTAAATTCATTTTGATTGCATATTCATATTACTACTGTTGTTTGTGAATGATTTAATGTGCTACATATAAGCTACAGTGCAGAGATGAGATTGTGCCATTGCTTGGGCACAATCTGAGTTTCTCCTTCGAATCCCAGGATAAAACAAACCCAGACCCAGATTCAGCAGGTGAGAATAAGGGGGAGATTCGAACCAGGGGGTAAAATCCCCCCTGGACCTTTAACATGTGTTTTGTTTTGCAAGAACTACATCATCAGATTCCTGTTCAGAGTTTCGAAGCTCAGCAGTTTAGCTTCGAACTGGACCCAGGACTTCCAGTTCGAAGGATGACATGTCCAGATCGAATACCCTCGGAGTGCAGCCCCTCATGCACCTTCGATCCAGCTTCTTCACTGGGTCGAAAGACAGCCTGCACCTCTTTCGACCCAGGCCTCTAGAATTACATATTTTCTTGTTTTGCTGCCTGGCCCATTTGTATTTTGTTTACTTTGTTTTTGTTTATTTCTTTTAGTTTGTTTTTTTTAATCAACATAAAAATCATAAAAAATAAATAACTTAGAATTAGGATTTAATTTAGTTAATTATTTTAACTTATTTTCTTCAATTTTAAAATCAGTAGACTTAGGATTTATTTGAATTCAATCCTTTTCATAAACAAAAAATGCAAAAAATATTAGGTTTGTTTTAGAGTTAATTTTAATCAGTTTTTTTTAATTAATTAATTTGACTTAATTGAACATTTAGCATTTTCCCAAAAATAAAATAAAACAACAAAAAGAGTTCTTATTCTTAGGATTTTTTAGATTCACGCGCGTTTATTTTATTGTAATTGCTTAATGGTTTGTGGTAGCTTAAACTGAGACTTTTATACTTTACTGCTCTATTCCCCCAATTTTTGGACATGTAAATAGTCCCCCTCCCCGAAGCCTTGTAATAGCGTAGGATTTACAATTTCTGCACTTTAAATTTGTGTACATATATTAACTGCTTAGATGTATGCTAACTAGGATTGTATGACAAGATCTAAAAAACAAATGGTAGAACACCTAAAAATACAAAGATGATATAAACTGAAAATTGACACACACATGCACATACCACTCCTAGGGTACACCTCACTTGGTTGCCTCAATTATGGTCATTAAGTATAGGATGTTTTAGAGGTCGTCCTTCTGTCCAAAGATCAAAGTTGCCTCGAAATGGTTGCCTCGATAAAAATGATCTAAGACATTAGGATTACCACTAAAACGTCCTAACGTTGCTTTAGTGACCACACGTCCCTAAAATCGAATTGACCCGAAAACTCCAACGACGATGCTACCTACTCCTTAATAGTGGGATAACACTGTCTAAAGGACATTTACATAGTTTAATTCCTTTTTGAGTAGGTAGAGGTTCTTAAGTACTTGCTCTCTTTTAAAAAACAAAACAAAACTTTTCGCACTTACACTTTCTTCAAAAATAAATCTCTTTTCAAAACCCACAAACACAAAGAAAAGCAAACTTTTGAAAACACAGTGAGCAAGTACCTAAGAGCCCGTGGATAACCACAGATAGAAAGGGTTCTAACACCTTCCCTTTCTATAATCTATCTCCTGAACCTGAGAAAAATCTCGAAAAGGAATTGTTTCTGTGCTTTTGTCCTTTCCTTGTTGGATAAAATAAAAGACGGTGGTGACTCTTGCTTACCGCGACACTTTGCAAAAACAAACGCAAACGCGAACCAGCATTAAAAAACAGTCAGTTCTCATTCCCACCGATCACATATATCATACGCATTTCATTCCATGCACCTCATAACAGGTACCCTTATAGGTTTTCTCATCTTCTTCGCTGTTTATTTCAGAATCATGTCTTCTGAACCATCAACTGAACAAGCAATCAAAGCCCTGCAGGCTCAAAATGCCCAATTCCAAGAGTTGTTCATGAATCTAGCTAAGGGTCAGCAAGATCTGAAGGCCCTTATCTTGAAAGAAGAAGAAGACGGTCCTGTTTAACTTGGGCCACAGGTTTGGAAACAGGCTACGAGATGAAGTTGATTTGACCACCTCGTCTGGAGGGAAAGATAGTCAGAAAGAAAGGAGGGCTCCTAGCCCTGTGGTTTCAGACAACGAGACGGACTTCGACAAAGACCAGTATCCTCTGGCTGAGGATAGATACAAGCAACTAGAAGATCGGTTGAGTGCGATGGAAGTACAGAAAGTGCCTGGTCTGGACTTTGGTGATTTAGGTCTGTCATCTGGGGTGGTGATTCCCCACAAGTTTAAAGCACTAGCCTTTGCTAAGTACGACGGAGTTTCTTGTCCGAAGCTGCACCTTCAGTCATATGTTAGGAAGATTCAGCCGTACACCACTGACAAGAATCTCTGGATCCACTTCTTTCAAGACAGTCTCTCAGGGACTCAGCTTGAATGGTTTTACCAGTTAGAAGGAGCTAGCATCCGTAACTGGGAAGACTTGGCTGCTGCTTTCTACAAGCAGTACCAATACAATGCCGACCTCGCTCCCACGCGTACCCAACTCCAGGGTATGTCAATGGGTGCGGGCGAAGGTTTCAAAGATTATGCTCAGAAGTGGAGGGACCTCGCTGGAATAGTGAAACCACCCTTGGCTGATAGGGAGCTAGTAGATATGTTTCTGGGGACCTTGTCTGGTCTGTATTTCAACCATCTGATTGGAAGTTCTTCGTCCGGGTTTACGGAGCTAATTATGACCGGGGGAAGGATTAAGGCTGGTATTAAGTCTGGTAAAATACGGAAGGTTACTTCATCAGGCACCGAGAAGAAACCTTTTAAGAAGGAGTCTAGTGCTGTTTACAATTCGAAAAGCCAGAATAGACCTGAACGCCGCCAAGCTGTTAATGAGGTTGTTATTTCAAGACCTGCTGGTGCTCCTCAGCACAACAATTAGCCAAAGGCCGAGAGACCGTGAAGGCAATTCACTCAGCTCAACATGACTTTATCTCAGATTCTGCCACAGTTAATGAAAACCAATCTAGTGATTCCAAGGGAGGCCCCGCAGAATCCCAACACTACATCACCAAAGTACAACCCTAATTCCCGTTGTGCTTTTCACTCTGATAGCCCGGGGCATGATACAGATGATTATTGGGTTTTGAAGAAGAAAGTACAAGACTTAATTGATGCGAAGGCGATTGAGTTCGGAGCATCGGAAAAGCCTAAACAGGATGTGGGAGTGAATACTATCGGGGATGACGATGATGAAGAGTTTGACATTGACAGTTGGATCTATCCTACTACCGATGGTGGACTAAGCAACTGGACAGTGAAGGATTCTATGCCCGTTTCTGTTATCACCCAGTAATGAGACTTTTTGTTTTGTACCTGTAACAGACAATGTTTTAAACTTTATGGCCTGATGTCTTACCCGGGGCACTGTGGCTTCATTTGTAAGGGATTTATGTGTGTCATTTTCATATATCATTAATAAAAGCATTGGACGTTTCTTGCATTTCAAATTGTGTGCTCCTTGTTTTTCTTTTATTACATATTGCAAAACAACTATTTTACACACACTCGCATATACAGGTCTACATCCACTCTGGATCTCACTGGTAACGACTCTGCTACTGCCAGTTATGACTTCGAAAGTCCGATCAACTTAGCCGAAGACGAAGGTGAAGATGATTGTGAAGTGCCGGGTGAACTTGCTAGACTGTTACTTCAAGAAGAGAGGGTTATACAACCGCATGAAGAGCCAGTGGAAACAGTAAATCTGGGTACAGAAGTAGACAAGAAAGAGGTCAAGGTTGGTGCAAATCTGGAGCTTAGTGTAAAGCAATGGTTTATTCAGATGTTGCGTGACTACGTTGAGATCTTTTCCTGGTCTTATGAAGATATGTCTGGGTTGGATACCGATATTGTAGTTCACCGATTGCCTACCAAGGAAGATTGTCCTCTAGTGAAACAGAAGGTCCGCTGAATGCGCCCAGATATGTCTGAGAAAATCAAGGCTGAGGTTATGAAACAGTTTGACGCCGGTTTTTCTAGCAGTTACTTCTTACCTGCAGTGGGTTGCCAATGTGGTTCCTGTGCCGAAGAAGGATGGTAAGGTTCGAATGTGTGTTGACTATAGGGATCTGAATAAGGCAAGTCCTAAGGATGATTTCCCTCTACCTCATATCGATGTTCTGGTTGACAACACCGCACAACATAAGGTCTTCTCCTTTATGGATGGTTTCTCCGGTTATAATCAGATTAAAATGGCTCTCGAAGACATGGAGAAGACAACTTTTGTTACTCAATGGGGTACCTTTTGCTACAAAGTCATGCCCTTTGGATTAAAGAATGTTGGGGCAACGTATCAGCGCGCCATGGTTTCTTTGTTTCATGACATGATCCATCATGATATTGAGGTATACGTCGACGACATGATTGCAAGATCCAGGACGGAGGAAGAGCATCTTGACCACCTTCAGAAGTTATTTGACAGGTTGAAGTTGTACAAGCTGAGGTTAAACCCGAACAAGTGCACCTTCGAGGTGAGGTCCGATAAGCTGCTGGGTTTCGTCGTAAGCGATAGAGGTATTCAAGTGGATCCTGCAAAGGTGAAAGCTATACAGGAAATTCCAGCTCCCCGAACAGAAAAAGAAGTCAGATGCTTTCTAGGATGTTTGAACTATATTGCCTGATTCATCTCGCACCTGACTGCTACTTGTGAGTCAATCTTCAAGCTACTGAAGAAAGATCAAGTAGTACGTTGGAACGATGAATGTCAGGCCGCTTTCAAAAGGATCAAAGAGTACCTCCAAGAGCCACCCATTCTGATGCCTCCAGTTGAAGGGAGACCTTTGATCTTATACTTGACAGTGCTCGATAACTCAATGGGGTGCGTGTTGGGGAAGCATGACGAGTCTGGCCGAAAAGAGCATGCTATTTATTACCTTAGCAAAAAGTTTACCGACTGCGAGACCCGATACTCATTGCTTGAGAAAACTTGTTGCACTTTGGCATGGGCTGCTCGCCGGCTGAGACAGTATATGCTGACTCACACTACTCTATTGATTTCAAAGATGGATCCAATCAAGTATATCTTCGAAAATCCTGCCTTGTCCAGAAGAATAGCAAGATGGCAGATGATCTTGACTGAGTATGACATCCAGTATACGACCCAAAAGGCAATCAAGGGAAGTATGTTGGCATATCATCTGGCACATCAGGCAGTGGATGATTACCAGTCTATGAACTTTGAATTTCCGGATGAGAATATCATGATAGTAACTGACTGTGAGGAACTTGGACCAGATGAAGGACTTGAGGAGGGATCCCGATGGTCTATGTACTTTGATGGAGCTTCAAACTCTTTGGGCAATGGAATTGGTGCCGTGATCATATCTTCTAAAGGCTCTCATACTCCGTTTACCGCCCGACGATGTTTCAACTGCACCAACAACATGGCGGAGTATGAAGCGTGCATCATGGGTCTCCGAGCAGCAATTGACCTAAGGATTAAGTTCTTGAGTGTGTTCGGAGATTCCACTCTCGTGATCAGTCAGATCAAAGGTGAGTGGGATACGAAACACCCAAATATTATTCCTTACAAGGAGTATGTGTTGACATTGCTTCCCCATTTCGAGGAGATAACCTTTGAACACTTCCCAAGAGAGGAGAATCAGTTGGCGGACGCGCTAGCTACGATGTCTTCTATGTTCAAAGTCAATTGGGACAACGAAGCTCCCCAGATTATCATTGAAAGATTGGACGAACCTCCACATTGCTGTGATCTTGAGACTGAAAAGGTAGCAGATAAACCCTGGTTTCATGAGGTGAAGAGATACCTTGAGGCTCAGGAATACCTCGAGGGTGCATCTGTTAATGATAAGAAATTTCTGAGGAGGTTCGCGGCGAAGTTCTTCATCAGCAATGGCATTCTTTACAAGCGTAATCATGATTCAACCTTACTGCGATGTATGGATAAGAATGAAGCAGAAAGGATCATGACAGAGTTACATGAAGGTACTTTCGGAACTCATTCCAGTGGACACACCATGGCAAAGAAGATCCTTCGGGCAGGATACTTTTGGTCCACAATGGAAGCCGACTGTTATCAGCATTCTCGGACATGTCACAAGTGCCAAGTCTATGCTGATAAGGTGCACATACCTCTAGTTCCTCTGAACGTCTTGACAGCTCCTTGGCCTTTTGCAATGTGGGGTATCGATATGATCGGTGAGATCATACCTACAACATCCAACGGGCATCGTTTCATCTTGGTAGCAATTGATTACTTTACGAAGTGGGTTGAAGCAGCTTCCTTTGCTACCGTAACCAAGAACGTCGTAGCACGGTTCATTCGGCATAATCTGATTTGTCGATATGGTGTACCATAGAGGATCATTACGGACAATGGTACCAATCTCAACAACAAGATGATCATCGAACTCTGCAAGCAATTCAAGATACAACATCACAACTCTTCTCCCTATCGGCCGAAGATGAATGGGGATGTAGAAGCGGCTAATAAGAACATTAAGAAGATTGTGCAGAACATGACAGTGACATACAAAGACTGGCACGAGATGTTACCATTTGTTCTTCATGGGTACCATACCTCAGCACGAACGTCAACATGGGCAACACCCTATTCCTTGGTATATGGCATGGAGGCAGTCTTGCCCATTGAAGTTCATATACCCTCTCTTAGGATCATGAAGGATGCAGGTTTGAGCGAAGATGACTGGATTCAGACCCAGATTGATCAGCTGGACTTAATCGACGAAAAGAGACTTACTGCTATTTGTCATGATCAGACGTATCAAAAGCAGATGATCAAGGCATTTAACAAGAAAGTTAGACGACAAGAGTATCAAGTTGGGGATCTGGTTATCAAGTGCATTATACTACCTCAAGGTGATCCCAGGGGCAAATGGACCCCTACCTACGAAGGGCCATTTGTGGTTAAGAACATTTTCTCAATAGGAGCTATGATTCTAACCACCATGGATGGTGACGACCTTCCTCACCCTGTCAATGCAGATATAGTGAAAAAATACTACGCATAATCAAAGACCCGCTAGGTTGACTGGCCTAGGCAAAATAAGGGCTTCCCGGCGAACCAAAAGGGTTCAGGCAAAAGTAAGGGATGAAAATGAAAAATCTGTACACCCGGCAAGTCGAAAACCTGAAAGGGCGACTTGGGCAAAAAAGGGTATCCCGGTGGACTGAAAACCCGAAAGGGCGGTCTAGGCAAAAATTAGGGATCAAAGCGTAACACTATGTCTCATTGGATCACCTTGCATCCAGACTTCGGTATCGACTATCAAGCTCAGACGACACTAATCAATCTGATTTACATTCAACCAAGTAGCAAAGTGATGAGATACTCGAGGTCATAAGGGCAATAACAGAGTTGGAACCCAGTGGGATTATTCACATAGCTGTTTTGTTTAGTTTTTCACAAATTGTGTAAAAATCTATTTGTTCGGCGGCGTTCCCTAACTAGGACGTCAGCCTCTTGTACAAAAACGCCTATTTACAGGCCAAATTTCAAAATCAATACAATTCATTTTCAAAGAAATTTCAAGCTATTTTTCCCTTATCTGTTTTGCTTTGCAAAGAACGTCCAATGTTCATTTTTGATATATGCACTTGACATTAATTGCTGCTCATAAATATTTGCATGCGAAACAAAAAGATGATTACTGGTAATATCAGAAACAGGGGCAAATGAGAATTGTCCAAGCTGTATAGTTGCTCTGTCCACCAGGTATGACGGTAAATTCAGCTGAAGAATATGGCTAAGATACTTTCACTCCCCGCAGAGTAAGACAATAATGATAGCTCTCCCCAGCTGAGACTTGGCAACTGTGATTGAATCAGTAATATTCTCCCCAAGCAGAGTTTATCTACCATCGGCACTGAAAAGGTTTAATATCCCCGACAGTCTTAATATTCCCCAACGGAGTATAGGAATATTCCCCAGCAGAATGCAAGATATCCCCAGTGGAGTTAAAATTTTCCCAGCGCAGTCTGAAAAAAGCTTCCCCAGTGGAGTTGAAGAATCATCCCCAGTAGACTCTGGAAGTTTGTCCCCGGCGGAGTATAAAAATAAATATCCCCAACTGAGTTCAAAGGAAGATTGTCCCCAGCAAAGCTCAAAGGATTATCCCCACAAGAGTCTAACATGTTATCCCCAGTGAAGCCGCGACTGAAAGATCATCCCCAACGGAGTTCTTTCCTTTCACAAACAGGAATTCAATTCCCAACAAGATTCAGTATCACTAGCAATGGTAATTCGTCCCCAACGGAATTTATCAGTGGAATCCTCTGTAGAACATCTCTTTCCCACAGAGTAATCTCCTAATCAATTTATTCCCCAACAAAGTTATCTTCTTCTACAGGTTTATTCTTGCAATCACCTTCGTTCACCATCCCCAGCGGAAACGAAGAATCCAACTCTATTCTCCAGCAGTTATCCGAGATTTATTTCCCCCGGCTAAAACATTACATTTCCCTACATCATGATACATGTCTATACGCATCATATAATACAATCTCATTTATTTTGAGAACATCATTGCTTGATATATATCATGCATTACATACGACTGACCTTTACCTTTCAGGAAAGATGCAGTTAAGTTTTCAGCAGTCGAAGACCTGACCGATTCTTAAATCTCAACTGAATTATCCTCGGTTGAATTTCAGATAAGGTTCTCAATCTCGATAATTTTCCTCCGTCATAGTGTGGACGAGTTCTACAATCTCAACGGTATACTACGTTGAAGACCAGAAAGTTCCTAGATCTTGATGAAGATGTTTCCTCCGTCATAGTGTGGACGAGATCTACAATCTCAATGGTATACTACGTTGAAGACCAGACAGTTCCTAGATCTTGATGTTTTCCTCCGTCATAGTGTGGACGAGTACTACAATCTCAACGGTATACTACGTTGAAGACCAGACAGTTCCTAGATCTTGATGAAGATGTTTCCCTCCGTCATAGTGTGGACGAGTTCTACAATCTCAACGGTATACTACGTTGAAGACCAGACAGTTCCTAGATCTTGATGTTTTCCTCCGTCATAGTGTGGACGAGTTCTACAATCTCAACGGTATACTACGTTGAAGACCAGACAGTTCCTAGATCTTGATGAAGATGTTTCCCTCCTTCATAGTGTGGACGAGTTCTACAATCTCAACGGTATACTATGTTGAAGACCAGACAGTTCCTAGATCTTGATGTTTTCCTCCGTCATAGTGTGGACGAGTTCTAAAATCTCAACGGTATACTATGTTGAAAACCAGACAGTTCCTAGATCTTGATGAAGATGTTTCCCTCTGTCATAGTGTGGAAGAGTTCTACAATCTCAATGGTATACTCCGTTAAAGACCATACAGTTCCTAGATCTTGATGTTTTCCTCCTTCATAGTGTGGACGAGTTCTACAATCTCAACGGTATACTACGTTGAAGACCAGACAGTTCCTAGATCTTGATGAAGATGTTTCCCTCTGTCATAGTGTGGACGAGTTCTACAATCTCAATGGTATACTCCGTTGAAGACAAGAAAGTTCCTAGATCTTGATGTTTTCCACCGTCATAGTGTGGACGAGTTCTACAATCTCAACAGTATACTACGTTGAAGACCAGACAGTTCCTAGATCTTGATGAAGATGTTTTCCTCCGTCAAAGTGTGGACGAGTTCTACAATATCAACAGAATTATACTCCGTTAAAGACCAGACAGTTCCTAGATCTTGATGAAGATGTTTCCCCCAGTTGAATTACGGACAAAGTCCTTAAAACTCAGCAAAGATGTTCTCCCAGCTGAGGTACAGGCAAGTTCCTAAATCTCAACAAAAACCAGGCTTCCCCAGCGGAATCTTCCACAACAACAGGTATGCAAGCTCTCGCTAAGGAATCTCTTATGCGATCAACGCTCCTACAGATGGCATATGTAAGCCCATCCTCCTACCAACAATCTCCAAATGGCATCTGTAAGCCCGTTCCCTACATCACAAGGCTGATACCACTTCATGCGAGTGCAAATTTCTGGGCACTCTAGTGTTCAATCATCTTCCACCTTCGGATCAAGAAAGGCGCGAAAGATAATCTACATCCTCAGGTTTAAGAAGATTGAACAGGGGCAGCTGTTGTACCCCAAAATTTTCCCTCTCATATTTCTCCTAACATTGCAAGAAAAATCTCCAAGTGGCTCAAGATTGCTCAAGAGTTGGACAATCAAGCTACCTCCTAAGGCAGTCAACCCCAAATTAGGTTTTTGTGTTGCATCAAGATATTTGAATCCAAATGACCTCAAGTTCTCCCCAATGTCCTAATATGTTCTCAAGGTCATCCATGTCAAATTTCAAGCCTTGCAGAGGAAGTTTACTCAGTCAAATGCTCAAAGGGTCCAAAAATCGACTGTGTTAGGGCAAAAGTCAAATGTGACCCAAATATAGTCAAACTTCAAGATTTTTTGTCAACATTATCATTTTGAAGGATATTTCATCATTTGATCAAGGGTTGATCATGATTCATCAAGGATTGCTCAAAATTCATCAAGACTCAAAAGTTGCTAAATTAGGGTTTTGTAGGAAAAGTCAACTCAACTTTGACCAAGCATAACTTTCTCATACTTTATGATAAATGACCCATCCAAAGCTCATTTTTAATAGGATGCAATTTCCTACAATCCATCTTCATACCCCAATATCAGAAAATGCACTCACAATAAGTTATAAATTTGGACATTATAGGTCATTTTTGAAAGTCAACAAAAACACCTTTTTTGCCAAAGCTTATAACTTGAGCATGGAATATCAAAATGAGATTAGACCAAAAGTTTTGGTTATAGGACATCTCAAGATTTCTAAAAAGTCCAAGAACACTTCCAAAAGTTCAAAATTGAAGAAATTATGCATTGTTGAAGTTGGACATTTTTGGAAAATTACCAAAAGTCAACTATCCCCAAAATTTCAAATTTTGTCAAATGGGCCCATTCGTTTCCACTTGATTTGAGCTTGCACCATTGTCCAGGTGTCCTAGCTTCAGCCATGTGTCCATTTATCAATTTTACTATTTTATTTGATTTTTTATTGAATTATTTCATTTTAAATCAAATTAAATCAAATTAAATCCCAAAACTTTGATTACATGAGATTTTTTCTATTTTCAGGATTGGATTCTCATCAATATCATCATCAAATTCGTATCACACAAGATCATGAGCAAAAAGATGGATTTTTGACTAAATTGGCAAGCTTTAAAGGATGAATCAAATCAAATCATAAGGCATTGATTTAGAGGGATTCCATCCATATTTGTTACCCTAACACCTTGTATCATACATAAGCAAGAGAGGCACACGAAATTGAGGGCTAGAGGCTGCAAGAACAAGCAAAACAAAACTTGAAAAAGTGGTGAAAAAGTGAGAATTCGAAATCATAGCAAGAGAGGTTTTCAGAAGCCAAGAAGCATACCAATCAATTCCTGGGTGATCATATAATCCTCCTGGATCCAAAGCACGCATTCACAAGCCTTCTAGAGCTCTGTAAGTATCACAAAAATCCGCTCATTTCTTGAATTCTCAAATCATTATTCCTGCATCTTTTGTACAAATTATTTGCATATTCATGATCCTTACAGCATTTCTAAACTTTTGGCAATACTTAATTTGATTTATATGGACTGGAACCTCATAATAGCATGGCTAGGGTTACGTGTTGGATTTTAGGGATTTGTGTTTCAGGTGAAATTGATTCTTATGATAGGCATGGTTGCACTCAGGAGATGGAGACAAACCTAACCATGTCTTTGAAGGTCATTTTTATGGCCTGGAGTTGATTTTTGGATCAACCTGTGCATTTAGCTGCGGATCCAAATCCGCAGGAAATTTTACAGTGGCTGGAGGTAGGGGACGATGGCGTGTCATCTCCCCAATGGCTGGTTCAAATAATACGCGCGTTTTGTTTGTTTCTGATCCATAAGAGTTGTTTTGTTTTATTATATATTATTCTTATTTTATTAACAATTGAAACACAATGGCCTAGTGGAAGCAAGCGCTGGCAACATCCAACAGGACCTGGGTTCGAATCCCAAGTCCCCCATGCGCTTTATTGTTTTTCTTCTTCATATAATCAAGTGCAAATCAAGGCTTGCAGCTCACCATGTGCCTTCACGTAACAAAGCGCCAGATGGCCCAAGGCCAAATATAGTGATCCAGAGATGATGGTCTATCGTAGATCTAGTCAACTAGCGCGTATGGAATCCAAAAAGTCAACCAGGCCAGCGCTTAATGGGCCATGGAATTGCTATTCCGACCTCCTTTTCAGGCCCAAACCCTCTATCTCTTTCTATTTTATTTATTTTTGTTTTAATTGTTTTATAATATTTTCTTTAATTAACTAACCAATCAATTTTTTTTTCCTTTATAAAATTAAAACCAAAAAATATTTTCTTTATTAAATTAAATTTTAGTATTTTATTTTTTATTAACAAATCTATTAATTAATTTAGGCCATTAATTAGAATTAACTTTAATATATTTCTTTGTAAATATTTAAAATCAATTAGACTTAATTAGGTTTTACTAACATTAATTTATTTTATTTTATTTCTTTAAATACAAAAAATCCAAAAATAATTTATTTTCATTAATTAATTAATTAATTAATTAATTAATTTAGGATAGTTTCTTTCTTAAAATAAAAACAACAAAAAAAATCTTTTCTTTAATAACAAAAAGGGTCAAAACCCTAGATCTTGCGCTCGATTTAATTTCCCGCACACGATTTATTTATTTTATTCAATATTGTACTTGTTCCCGGAATGTAATAGATAATTAGGACCATTTAATTATTTTTATCGCTTTATTTATTTTTCCGCATTTAAATTTCAAAGGGTTGCTTTTGGCAATGTAAATACCCGACGCCTTGTAATTTAATTTCCGCAATTTATTTTCCGCAAATATAACTGTTAGATGTTTGATAATAGGAATGCATGACAAGAATGAATGTTTAACCTAAAATCAACTTAGATAACCATTAACATGTACAAAGACAAAGATAACTGAAAACAACACACTCGCACATGCGCACTCTTAGGATACACCCCACTTGGTTGCCTTTGTACGTGGTCATTGAGTATAGGTCACTTTAGAGGTCGCCCTCTTGTCCAAAGATCATAAGTTGCCTCGAAAAGGTTGCCTCGGATATTGCTGCCTCAAAACAAATGATCTAAGACATTAGGGTTGCCACTAAGGCGTCCTAACATTGCTTTGGTGATCATAAGTCCCTAAATTCGAATTGATCCTTATACTCCAATGATGATGCTACCTACTCATTCATAGTGGGATAACATTGTCTAAAGGAAGATAGCATAGAACGATTCCTTTTTCGAGTAGGTAGATGGTTCTTAGATACTTTCTCTTTCAAAAACAAAAACCTTTTTCACACTTACACTCCTTTTCGAACAAAGTTTTCAAAAACACTTCATATACTCTTGAGGACAGAAGTGAGAGTTAAATCGAAGTTTTCAAATAAAAACTTTTTCAAACCCACAAGCACAAAGAAAGCAAATTTTGAAAACAATATGAGCAAGTACCTAAGAGCCCGTGGATAACCACGGATAGAAAGGGTGCTAATACCTTCCCTTTCTATAATCTACCCCCCGAACCCGAGAAATATCTCGAAGAAAGAATTTTTCTGTGTTTTTTTCCTTTCCTTGTTGGATAAAATAAAAGTCGGTGGCGACTCTTGCTTACCGCGACATTTTGCGAAAACAAATGCAAAATGCAAACTAGCATTCCAAAAACAGTCAGTTCTTTCCCACCGTATCAGAGTCCACTGTTTGTTGGTTCAGAGGTATCTGGTTCTGAACTTAGTAGGTCGTGCTACGGCTCGATCCCCCACAACCTCCAATTTAGATAACATATGTAGGGTTGCCACATTCGTGTATCAGACCCCGTGCTAAAAGGATCAAAGTCACTAACCGGTTACTCCACTACGTGCATGCTAAGACAAAGGGCTTAATGTGATTGCGCTAGAACAAAACCAGGTGAAATAGATACGAGAAACTCTGGGCAGAATTATAACGGAACTATTGGACAATTTGTTTGAAATGGAAGTCCACGACTTAGCCTATTGCTTGTGTCATTTGCGTATCGTTGGTGTTTCACTTAAGTATCAGTCGAACTGACTAGGATTTCCCATAATCACTTTAAAAATCAAAGGTATGTCATGCATATGCGCTTAATAAAACTTGTCCGATCCTTCTAAATGATTATTTGCTTGAGGACAAGCAAAGGTTTAAGTCTGGGGGAATTTGATAACGAGAAATCATATCATATAATTACTACATTTTTTATCGGTTTTCATAATACATTAACTCGTTTAACTCCCGATTGTTCCGAGTTTTTATGTCTTTTCACAGGTACAACATGTTTCAAATCAAATCAGTGAAAAAGGATCACATGAAGAAAGCTAACCAAAAAGAATAGGAAAAAAAAGAACTAAATCTGCAAAATCTGCAAAGTTTGATGTTGTGACGACCGTCACACCCTCATTACGAGCGTAACACGCTCACAACTTGAAGGACGCTCGTCACACATCATTGACGAACGTAACACACTATTTAAGAGCATTACGATTGTCACCTCCTCATGACAACCGTCACACGCGTAATTCAATGTTATGCATAACAGGAGACGTGGGCAACGTAATGAATGGTTTTCTTCTCCTACAATTTCTCAACTTCAACAACGAACAGTCCGAGTCTTCCTCCACTCAAGCAGTTTCTAAATTCTCTTAACTGCAAAAATCCTCTTCTATAAATAGGAGGCATTTTAATGGAACAGGGTTGGAGAATTTACTACAGAGCCAATCTTTTGCCTTTCTGTATTATTTTGTTTTATTTTGCTTTTGAACCAATATACCTACTGTAACTTTCAGTTTCCAAAATTAGTTTCCAAAAGTGTTAATTCTTCATCTAAGGATTAACACGGTCATATATTTCAATTAATTGCAAGGATATTGTACGCACTCAAGATTACCACAATAACATATTTACAGGTTTTTATGCAATTGGTTTTTATTATTCTTATGATATGTTAGTTATTTTTATGAATTGTATTTTACGTTGCATGGTTACTAAATATATTATGTCTGGCTAATTTCGTTTGTACCGGTATGTGACTCCTAAGCACCGAAGGAATTCAGTGATAACTTGGCTAAAAACTTTTTTAAATAATCTCTGGTTTCCAATTTCTATATTTAATTTAACTACCCTTGTCACGAGAGTGAAAGGATATTTAACACATTTTTGCCACGAGAGTGGGAAATTAATTAAGGCAAGAACCTGCATGCGAGAGCTGGGGTTCGACCCAGATAGTGGTAACGAAACATTAATTTTTAAATACACGAGAGTGTTTTAACAAATTAATTAAACTCAAGTTGTTTTCAAAAAGTGTTATTAAATTTAAAGTGCACCCACTAGGTTTAGTAGCATAACTTATTTCATGAACACGAGAGTGTATGTCTCAGGTTTTTAAACAATTCATTTTTATCGAAATACTTTATATGCCAAGCGATTCACCGAGTTCCCGAAGTTCGACTATCACATACCGGTATAGCTATTACTATTGTTTTTAATTAAACTCTTTTTCCCCCAAAACCAAATATTCATCGCTTAGTTAAACAATTGTAACATTAGATCGTATGAGATTGATCCTCAGTCTCTGTGAGTTCGATAATCATTTAAAACTAGAACGACTAAATTGTATACTTGCAGTTAGTGTCCCAGTAGACTCATAAAGTCCCGATCAAGTTTCTTGGATCATGGTGCGATCCATTTCTTGCAATGTCCTATTTTTCCTCTCTACAAACCCCATTTTATTGTGGAGTTCTAGGGCGGGAGAAATCATGGGATGTGCCATTAGAATCAATTTTTTTTCCAAAACATTTTTTTTTAATTCTTCACCATGATTGCTTCTAAGTCTGACTATTTTGTAATTCTTGCACTTGGGAGCACAAAGAAGCAAACACAGAACGTGACTCATCCTTGTGTTTTAAGAATTTTAACCATGTTCGTCTGTTGTAATCATCAATGATGACTAGTCCATATTTCTTACCATTGACAGAAGTAGTTTTCACTGGTCCAAATAAGTAAATGTGAAGAAGTTCTAATGGCCTAGAGGTAGAAACAACCTTTTTAGCTTTAAAAGATATTTTTGAAAACTTGCCTCTCTGACATGCTTCACAAAGAGCTTCTAGAGAATACTTCAGATTGGGAAAGCCTCTGACTAATCCAAGTATATTTAGTTGAGATATTTTTCTCAAGCTAACATGGCCCAAACGTCTGTGACAAACCCACTACTCTTCTTGAGCAGTCATAAGACATTTTACATTCTAGTTTTTCAAATCTGATAACCTTATTTTGTAAATGTTGTTCTTCCTCTAACTATTAAACAGAACCGAGCCATCCTTCTGACTTACAGCTTTACAATATGTTTGATTAAAAATGACGTCATAACCATTGTCACTAAGTTTGATAATTGACAAGAGGTTATGCATCAGACCCTCGACTAAAAGAACATTGTTAATAGAAGGAAATTTACCATTACCAACAGTTCCAAAGCCAGTGATTTTTCCCTTCTGGTTGCCTTTGAAACCAACAACTCCTTCGGACTTAAGTTCCAAATCTTGGAACATATGCATTTCGCCTATCATGTGTCGCGAACATCCACTGTCCAGATACCATGATTGGTGTCTCAGTCGCACCATCAAGGATATCTGTAACATAGTTTATCTCATCCTTAGGTACTAATTTTCAGGATCCTTTCTTGTTAGTAGTTCCAAAGGTTCAGACACCTTTGGAATCTTGTGCAGCAGGATAATCAAGTGGAACTTGTGCATGATATTTAGGCTTAGAAGTTTCCTTCTGTGTCTATAATTTTGTTTCAATGGAATCAGGACCTTCTTGTTCTGGACATTTTAGTTCAATGCCAGCAAGCACAAAATGTTCAGAAAGAGGTTTTGGTTTGACACTCAGAGTCTCATCAATTATTTTTGATGGTCTTGAATATCCCAAGCCTCTACTTTTGTTTCTTCTAATGCTATAGATCATTGAAGCCATCTTGCTTCTATCTATGCTTTTAGCTAGGAAATGCTGAAAAGCTCTATCGTATCTGATTACTTCATCAGTAACAAATGTGCTAGAGACAATCTCTTCTTCTAACCTTGAGACTTTACTTTTAAGAGCAAGATTTGATTTTTCTAAAACAAATTATTTTTCATTTAAATTAGAAAAGTTTTGCTTATTCTTAGTAGAGTTCTCAGAAGTAACTACAAAATTCTTTTTCAGAGTTTTGTGTTTACTTAGAAGAAGTTGTTATTTTCTCATCATTTCAGACAAACAAGTTTCAAGTTCAAAACGAGAAAGATAAGCCATTACCTCTACTACGTCGTCAGAGTCTGACTCTTCATCAGTTGTTAGCTCACACTCTGAGATAACTTCATCAGTGCTTGTATTAGCCATAAGTTCCACGTTAGCATGTTCTTCATCAGATTCTTCCTCTTCTAATTCTGAATCATCCCATATTTCCATGAGACCCTTCATCTTTATTTGAATCTTCTTCAGATCCATATGATTCTTCTTAAGATTTAAAAGCCTTTGTCTTTCTAGACTTAGACTTTAGAGCCACAAATTTAACTCTTTTCTAAGGTTCATCTTCTTCAAGCTCTATCTCATGACTTTTTAAAGAACTAATTAGCTCCTCAAGACTGGTATTGTTCAGATTCTTTGACAACTTCAAGGCAGTTACCATTGGTCTCCATTTCTTAGACAAACTTCTGATAATTTTCTTGACATGATCAACAGTAGAATATCCTTTGTTCAGAACCTTGAGTCATGCAATAAGAGTCTGAAATCTTGAAAACATAGTTTCCACATATTAATCATCTTCCATTCTGAAGGCTTCATATTTCTGGATTAGGGACAAAGCCTTTGTCTCCTTAAATTGAGCGTTGCCTTCATGATTCATCTGAAGTGAATCAAAAATAGACTTTGGAGTCTCTCTATCTGTGATCTTCTCATACTCATTATAAGAAATAGAAATTAGAAGAATTGTTCTCACTTTGTAGTGATTTTTGTGAACCTTCTTCTGAGCATCTGTCATTGCACTTCTTGTAATCTTTAGACCTTTGTCATATACTAGGTGAGTGTAGCCATCAACTACCAAATCCTATAGATCCAAGTTATATCCTAGAAAATAACTTTCAATTCTGTCCTTTCAATAGTCAAACTTTTCTCCATCAAACATATGAGTTTTAGCACTATAATGGTCTCTATCGTTATCCTTATTATCAACAGTTACAGTAGGATTGTTACCATTGTTTGCCATTGTTTTTCACATAATCTGGATCGATACTGAACACTTTTAGGTGCTTGATAAAAATTAAAACTTTTTATCACTCCTCAGAACCGAAGCTCTGATGCTAACTGGAGGTGTGAAAAACACAAGAAAGGGGGGGGGGGGGGGGGGTTGAATTGGGTTTTAAATAAAAAACGTTTCCTTTTAAAATTCCCTTTAATAAGAAACAAGTTACTTAACTTATTAATAATAGGGATAATATGCAAGAATGAAAGAACGAAAATGTATATATCGGTTCACTTAAAAACTATCAAGTTAGTCTACTCCACCCGCCAAGGTGATTTCTCCTTTCTCAACAAGGTTTTAATCCAATAATCACACAGATTATTATAATGCACAAGCTAATTGTAAGTGACTAATGTTACAACCTCTAAGACACACTAATATTATACTTCTCAAGGATTCTGACCAACTGGTCCCTTAAGGAAAATCAAACAATTGTTTGAACAAAGTTTGTTTACAAAAGATATGCTTCTACACAAGCGAATAAGTAAACGGATTTTCAAGAATATAGATTAAAGAGATAAGAAAAAGTATGAACATTCTTTTAAGAATGTGAATTAGCAGCCTTCTCTCCTAGTCTTCAAGCCCTTTTATAGCCAATAAAATATTATAACCGTTGAAGGGTATTTATGGAATTTCCAAAAATCTAGCAGCTTGAATCACGTGGGGGACAAGATCGTATGCAGAGTCCATCCTTCATGGTAGTTGAATGAAATAATTTTTTTTTACCATGTACTTTTGTACCACACATTCTTATCCTCTTTTCTTCTGACACCAGAGGCTTCTAATCAAGGATGTGTTGGAAGAATGAGAATAACACTTGGTTCTTTAGAACTTCAAGTCTTTAAAGTCTTTAGAACTTCATCTTCGGAATCTTCAGCACTTGGTTTTGAGAACCCTTTGTCCTTAGAAACACACGTCTTCAGCATTTGGACTTTGTTCATCAGAACTCCTGTCTTCAAATCTTTAGAACATGGTTTCTTGACCGTGTATTAGAGTCACTACTTTAGAGCCTTCTAAATTGTTTTGGTACTGTTCATCAGAACTTGTGTAGCTAGAAGTGAAACTTGTTCTCTTCTAATATCTTTGCAGCATCGTTTATCAGAAGCATAACCTGTTTGTTAAATCTTAAAAATAACAAACACTAGAGTACCAAAATTATTCATACAAACATACTCATTTGTTATCATCAAAACTCATAGAAAATATTGTTGAACCAAATGTTATTCTAACATATCTTTCATTCTTATTAGGATTTCCTATTGTATTCCCTTTATAACTTATAGTTAATTTGGCTGCCAACTGTTTTGACAGTTGCCCAATTTGCATTTCTAGATTTCTGATAGATGCTTTTGTGTTTTTGCTGTTATCCTCTTTAGCCAAATGCATGTTCTTAAAATTTTATTATGATGAATGCATGTATTGATTCAAAGTGTCCTTTATTTGAGAAAGCTTTATTTTCTAATTATATTTTTTATTCTGCTCTTGGAATTGTTTCTGTTGGGTTTCATTTTGGTACCTTTGTTATTATATTTGGTGAGGTGGTTGATAGTATAGTTGGGACGACTGGTATTGATTTTGATATTGTTGTTATTGATTTGAGTATTGATGAAGATGTTTTTGTTCCATTTTTTGTTGATATTGATTTTGATATTCCGCCCTTCATTGGACATTTGACTAGGATTTTCTGTTCCATCTAAAATTTGGATGATTTCTCCAAACAAGTGTATATATGCTTGAGAATGAGCTATTTAATAAAATATTTCCCATGAAATTGATTTCTTTCTCAATGTATGCTCATATGTTACATTTTCAACTTTTGTGACCTTCCACATAGTAGCCGTCTATAGGGTTTGTTGCACCTATTTTAGCGGATGATAACTGTTTGAGACTCTAAAATTTTCTTAGTCAACGTGTCCAATTGTGCCTTCTATATTTTTTATTGGTTAATAGTTCATTCTAAATATCAATTGATACATTCTAAATATTAATTGATTTGCTTCCTCTTCTTCTACCACCCTTTTTGAATAGTTCATGGTACTCATCCTGGGCCATGTTATCGATTAACTATATTACTGTCTTGAAAATTTTGTTTAATATAGTTCCTCCATTTGAAGAATTTAAGAGTAGTCTTTTGTCTCCACAAAAACCTTTTATTAAATATTGTGCATATTCTAAATCATCAAGGAAATGCGAAGGATAATATTTAATCATTAATTTATACCTTTCCTATACATCGTAAAAAGATTAAGTATCTCCTTGATCAAACCAAGTCATTTCACCTATCTGGCTCACAAAGTTGTAACTGGAATAGAACCTTTCGTAAAACAACTTTTCTAGTTTCAACCATGTAGTGATCCTTTTACTCGGTAGTGCTTCGAGCAAATCTTTAGCTCTTCATGTCAATATTATAGCAGATAGTCACAATCCCTTGTTGCTTTCAGATACCTTGATCAGGAAGAAGAATGAACATATAATTTGAATATTGTTAAATTTTTGTATGCATCTATTGAAGCACTTCTTTCAAATGGGATATCTCTTAGACCTATATAATCATTAATTTTGAAGTTACATGGATTCAATGATTGGAACACATAATTTAATTCTTTATAATTTTTATGGTGTCTGAAATATAATAATATGTTTATTTGGGCCTTAGAATTTTCATCATCTCAATTTCTTGTCTCATAGATGATTTATTTGTTTTTGAAATTCAAGTAGAAAGTTTGGATCGTGTTAGTGTGCTAGTGGAGTGTCGTGATGGCTTGTTGAAGTTTAATAGCATTTGTGATACGGTGGGAGAACTGACTTGAGGTTTTGCATTTGTGTTTGCAAATATTTCGGTTTAGCAAGAGTCGCCACCAACTTTTTATTTTATCCAAAGGAAAGGTCAAAAAGCACATGAAAGACCTTTGAGGTGTTTTCTTGGGTTCGGGGGGTAGATTATGAAAAGGGAAGGTGCTAGCACCCTTTTCATCCATGGTTTTCCATGGGCTCTTAGTTACTTGTTTAGATCACTTGCTTTGCTTTTTCAATTATTTGAAATTGTGCTTTGTGTGGTTTTGAAAGTATTTTGAAAAGAGGCCATCGTTGTGGCAATCTTTGTAATGATTCTTGTTTGAAGAATGTATACAAAGATGTTTGTCTTTTGAAAAATGATCAATGTTTGAAAGTTTGTTTGGAAAATGTTTTGAAATTGTGTATGATAGTTTGAAATTAGCAAGGATGGTTTGCAAGAGATCAAGTAACTAGGAGTTGTCTACCCTACTCAAAAGTCTTTCCTACACATTTTTTAACCCTTTGACATTGTTGTTTTACCATTGTATTTGGTAAACAACCATATCTTTGGATGTTAAACGGGACGGGCACGGGTCATCGTATGACCATGATAACAATATTGCCAAGTATCTTAGCAAGTTTTTGAGGGACTAGATCATTTTTGTTTAGGCAACCAAGATAGCGTCATCAAGGGACTATGATCTTTTGTTTTTATTTTGATTTTGCTTTGTTTTGCCAAGATACCTAGCATGCATACCATGGCCATTTTAAGGCAACAAAGTGGATGCAACCCTAGGGATGCTTGTGTGCAATGTGTTGTCATTTTTCATGCATTTTTGTCTTGCATTTAGTCATACTATTTGTTTTGATTTTGGTCTTTGCATACAAACCCTAATCTTACTATCATGCATATAATACGATAAATTGCGTAAAAGTAAATCTAAGACTATTACAACAATATTATGGGGAGGGGGTACAAGTTTGAATAAGGGGATATTACTCAAAATAAAAACCCTAAAACTATTACAACCATATTGAATTTATTTGTACAAATAAATGAATAAGAAAATATTTAAATGGACAATTAAATATAAATATGCAAAATGTTTTTTGTATTAATTTTTATATATGTAAAAATAAATTTAATTATATCCTAAAAATAAGGAAATAAAGTGATTGTTTTTTGAAAGGGTGAAAACCCTAATTTTTGGTTTAAAAAGAAATGTATTTCTATTATTCATTTATTCATTTTTATGTACAAGAAAATAAATAAAAATATATACAAAAATGTTGAAAAAATTAAATATTATATGAAAATATTATTTTAAGTGTATAAATAATAAAAATAAAAATATGTAATATTTTTGTATTATTTACAAGTTTATTCAAGAAAATAAATTATATTTAACCTAATAAACTATATTTTGTCATAAAAAATGATAAAAATAATAAAATAAAAATGTAAAAATTAAGGAAATATTTTTGGTGATTTTTAATATTTAGAAAAAATAAATAAAGTCAGAAAATGTGAAATATGCAAGAAAATATGAAAAATAAAAGAAATGGGCCAAGGGGGTGCAGAAAGAAAAGAAAGTGGTGCAAATAGCCAGAAAAAGCCAGGCCTAGCCCAATGTCACTTCATCCCTATCCTTCAGACAAAAAAAGCACGCGCCCTTGTTCAAACTGAAACTCCTGCATACGTGCTTAAAAACGAAATCTTGCAACATGAAAGTTATAGCTCATCATCACACGATTCTAATGATATAAAAAAATTGATCTAACTCTTAAAGACCAGAGAGAATTTCATTGCCCCTAATTTATAACCTAATTTTTTCAGCAACTTCAACATCCAAATTCTCCTAGCTCAGTTAATATAAATAAGAACTATGCATATGTACAACTCAAGGACATTAAGGACTACATTTTTGCCTCACAAACCTAAGCCTAATGATGCCTAAATAAGGAGATAGAAGTTTGAAAATTACCTGTTTCAATCAAGTTCGAATGTGGCAATGTAGCAGCTTTGAGTGAGGCCTGAAGGTTGTGTTAGCTTGCCTGAAGTTCCCTCGACCTTTCCCAATGCTTAGCTTGCTTTGAAATGGCTTGAATATCTTTGTAGAACTCAACCTACAAAGCTTCAAAATGAAAATCTTGAAGTGTGCAAACGAGGTTACAGTTGCAAAGTAAGGGCCTGGATAGTTTAGGTGTATTGTATTGAATGTGTTTGAAGTGGTTTCAAGCAAAACGCACGAGGCAAATTGGATTTGGCCAAGGTTCTGCAGGGCTTGCCCTGTTTTGGGCAGAAATGGAGTTTTTGGTGTATTTGGGTGTTTACAATGCTATGAGCTCATGTTTTTGGCTTGGTATAATGTGTTGAGGCTGTTTGAAATGAACACAAGACTTGTTTTTATCAGATACCTAAGTTGTGGACCTTTTGCAAGCTTTCTTGTTTTTGAAGCAAAAGGTGAGTTGACAATGCCAAAGCTTGTACAAGCTAGCTCAGGGCCTGCACATAGTTGGTACACTTTTCCTGATATTTGTGGAGTTGGTTTGCAGCAAAGGCTTTGGTCCATGGGTCAAGATAAACAAAGTTTGCATAAAGTGTGCTTTATCAAAGTAGCAATGTTGCCTTTTTGCCATTTTTGGATTAAACCTTTGTACAAAGCTTCAAAGATCAAAACAATGCCATTAACAATTGTATTTGCATTTAATTTTTGAGTGTAGAATAGATTAGAACCTGTAAACAAAGTACAAGCATGCTTAGGACAGATTTGCAAGTTGTAACATGGTGCAAAATGCCTTGGACAAAAGTGATGATTTTCCATTTTCAAACTTTCGATTCTTCCTAACCATAAATGATCTTGGAGAGTTCTTGGACATTTTGGAAAGCTTGTAACATGCTATACAATCCATCTTTGAAATGAATTTTGAGATTCCAGTTGGAGCTAGGTTAAAAGTTGCCATGAAGATAGGTCAAAATCCTACCTAAACTAGGGCAAAATTTCACTAAGTTAAAAGTTTTATGGACCCCTATTCACAAAATCATAACTTTAGATCCAAGCATATTTTGGGAAAACTTTGTGAATCAGAGTTGTATATTTTGTGGAGGACTACAACTTTCATGTTGGAAGTTTTCTTTGAATCCAATTTCATCATGGTGAAAATGTTGGGCAAAGTTGGAAAAAAATAAGAAATTTTCATAACTTAGAAAATTTCTGTGTTATGAAAATTTTCCATTTTAAACCCTAATTTCCAAAATTAGGTTTCTTGGTGAACAAGTTTCATGTTTTGACACATCTTGATGAAAAATGACCCTTGGCACTTGATTTTGACCAAAAAGTCAAAGTTTGACTTTTCAGTGTACAGTTGATTTTTGATCAGTTGACTGGAAAATTCATCTGTCAATCCAATGCATTTGAGATCTTTTGAACCTTGTGATTAGGTCAAGATGATTCCATTGAGTCCTTGAAACCATTCTTGAACCCAATTTTCCATTGGCTAGGTTAAAAATCAGAAATTTCCCTTCTACAGTCAAAACCCTAAAAATGACCATTTTGCCCTTTTGATGATCTGATCAAATTTCTTGAGGAGTTGTGGTCCAAACTTGATCAAATGGTTCATATGAGTCTATAATGTTGATGTGGATAAAAAATTATGAGGTTTGACTGTAAATTGGCCACAATTGACTTTTTCCCCAATACAACTGATTTTTAGGTCAACTGTCCAATTGACCGGGCAAAAATTTGATTTAAGGCTTGAAACTTGGTATGAGCAATCTTAGGAGTCCAACATGAAGTATGAAAGTCACATGGTGCATTGGAAGTCCAAAATTTCTTGTGCAAACTCAAACCCTAATTTCAGGTCAACAGTACAAGGAGATGTCTTGAGCTGAGCAAACCCTAATCTGGTCTTGAGTCCAAAGAGTCTTGTGAGGAGAATCTTGATAAAATGAGAGGGCAAATTTTGGGGTACAACAGTTTCCCCTGTTCAATCTTCTTGAACTTGAAGAGTTAGATTGGCGAGTTTTGTCGTTCGTGACTCGAAGGTAAAAGATGATTGGACACTAGAGTGTCCGTAAATTTGCACTCGTCAAATGTAGTTGAGGGAATGGGCTTAAAGATGCCATTTGGAGGGGTGACCGAATATTGTCGGAGATGGGCTTAAAGATGCCATCCAAGAATGTTTGTTGAAAATCAGGAGAATGAACATCAGAATGGTATCTGTATCTGAGTTGTATCTGGAGATTGGATCTGAAATAAGTGACAGAAAGGCTACCGTGTCTGGAGCGTATCTTGAAACTGAATCTGTATGAGCAATGGAATGGCGTCCGTGTCTGGAGCATATCCGAGATGTAACTGTATTTGAATCTGAATGAATAACAGAATGAATTCCGCGTCTGGAGTGTATCTGTATTGTATCTGAATCTGAATAAGCCACAGAATGGCGTCCGTGTATGGAGCGTCTCTGAGCTGGGGAAAAAGTCAGAATAAGTGACAGAATGGCAACCGTGTCTGGAGCGTATCTGGGATGTATCTGAAGTTGAGATCTGTATGAGTAGCAGAATGACTTCCGTGTCTGGAGTGTTTCTGAACTATAACTGGGATCTGAATAAGTGACAAAATGACTTCCGTGTCTGGAGTGTATCTGAACTTGAAATTGATAGTTGAATCTGAATGAGAAATAGAATGGCTTCCGTGTCTGGAGCGTATCTAATCTGTATCCAATTGTTGAAGTCTGAATGAGTGATAGAATGACCTCCGTGTCTGGGGTGTATCCATACTGTATCTGAATAAGAGATCTGAATGAGTAACATAATGAATTCTGTGTCTGGAGTGTATCCGTACTGTATCTGAAATCTTTGAATATTTGTTAAAGATAGCTTTTAATCTTATCCTGAAAAGGGTAAAATGTTAGCTAAAACACAAAGTTATGTTGCATAAAATGTATGATGCAATAAAATGTGTTTTTATCAATGTTTATGATATATGAATGTAAAGCATGTGCATGTAAGCTGATTCGATGTATTGCTGAGGAAAATAAATCCTTGATAGCTGGAGATAATGAAATCCTTGACTGCTGCCTGGGAAAATAAATCCTTGACCGCTGCTGGAGATTCAAAATCTCTGATTGATGAGGATGAGAAATCCTTGCTGACTGCTTGGGGATTAAAGATCCTGACAACTTCTGCGGGGATGTGAGAATCCTTCACGACTTTCCTGGGGATAGGGATCCTTCAAGTCTTTGGAGTTGGAGGATGATAAACATTCCATCGTGAGAATAATGTCGAACTGCTTGAGAAATCTGCTTGGTAAATCCAGAGAACTTTGTTGACGTCTACTGGGGATTACACAATAGGAATCCTTACTCGGCTGGGGAATAGGAAAAACTCTGGCAATCTCTACCGGGGATCAAACAAAGGAAAACCTTGACCTGCTGGAGAATAAGGAAGGCTCTGATGGCTTCTGCGGGGAACTGAGAATGAGAATCTTCATTCTGCTAGGGGAATCTGAATCCTTGGGGACTTCATGCTGGGGAGTCAAGAATGAGAATCTTCGATCTGCATGGGATTAAAAATTCTGACAAATTCATGTTGGGGAGTAATGAAGGCTATGGAAACTTCATTGGGGAATCAAGAATGAGAATATTCATTCTGTTGGGGAGTAAAAAACTCTGTGGGGAGTAGCTATACTGCTGGGAAGTAGCTATCCTGCTGGGAGAGTAAGTTCAAGATTCCGGGGGAAAAGCTTATTCCTGTTTGGAAAAAGTTCAGGAGTTTGGGTTGTATGCCAATCTATTGGGAAATCAAGAATGAGAATCTTCATTCTTTTGGGGATATCAGGAGCTTGTGTTGTATGCCAATCTAACTGGGGAGTTAAGAATGAGAATCTTCATTATGTTGAGAATATCAGGAGTTTGGATTGTATGCCAATCTACTGGAGAATTATCCTTGGTTGGGGATAAAGAAAAAGTTAATTGTTATCTGGTTGATTCTCAGATTTTAAGATAACTTGTTGGGGAATATGGAGAAACTGGATGGTTTCCGCTGGCGATTGATAGTCTTGACTTGACTGGGGAAGAAGGTTTCATCTTCGTTGAGGGTCTGTAGTTCAAAGTTTTGCTCCACTGAGGATTGGGAGTTTGAAGTTTTAACTTTGATGATGATTTTGAAATTTAGCTCCGCTGGGGATATGTATTTCAAGGTTTTAGCTCCATTGGGGACCTAGATGATGTACTGTAGGGGATTTCTCTTGGAATAGCTTAAAGACGTTTCCCTATACTTTCAACCTGTCAGTAATTATTCTTTCCCATTTTGTTTATTTGTAAACATGTGATTATATTCAAATGCATATGCTCATTAATAAATCATTGGATGTTTTCAAATAAAACACAAGTGTAAAGAAGAAGAAAAGGCAAATAGTTTTCTGCACTTTGAAGTATATTTGTATTAACTTTGTGTAAGTATTTTGTACAAAGGAGACAGACATCCTAGTAAGAGAATTTTGTCATAAAAATGAGAAAAATTTATACAAAGAAAAGATGGCTATTTGTGAAAATCCATGGCGTTCCCATTCTGCCATAGCCTTCGTAACTCTGATTATCTTGTCCATTCATTGCTTCGTCCGAAGATGATTGAGTTGATCAGAAGCCCGGAGTTTGTCTATGAAGAAATTGTCCTTAAAGTGATCCGACGAGACATAGTCATACGCTTTAATTCCCTAACTTTTGCTTGGACCTCCCTTTCGGGTTTTCGATCCACCGGGAAACCCTTTTTTGCCCAAGCCTCCCTTTCGGGTTTTCAACTTGCCGGGTGTACAGATTTTTTTTGTTATCCCTAACTTTTGCCTGAACCGCCCTTTCGGGTTTTCGATTCACCGGGATGCCCCTTTTTTTGCCTAGGTGTGTCAACCTAGCGGGTCATTTATGCGTAGTATCTTTTGACTATGTCTGCGTTCGCAGGGTGCGGCAAGTCATCGCCGTCCATGGTTGTTAATATCATTGCCCCACCAGAAAAGATGTTTTTGATCACAAATGGTCCTTCGTAAGTAGGAGTCCATTTTCCCCTGGGATCACTTTGCGGTAAGATGATCCGCTTGATTACAAGATCCCCGACTTGATATACCTGGTGCCTGACTTTCTTGTTGAAAGCCTTAATCATCCGCTTTTGATACGTCTGACCATGGCAAACAGCAGTAAGTCTCTTTTCATCAATGAAGTTCAATTGATCAAGCCGGGTCTGAATCCAATCGTCTTCACTCAAACCAGCATCTTTCACAATTCTCAAGGAGGGAATCTGAACCTCGATAGGTAAAACAACTTCCATGCCGTATACCAAAGAAAAGGGTGTTTCCCCAGTTGATGTACGTGTCGTGGTACGGTACCCGTGGAGAGCAAACGGTAACATCTCATGCCAGTCCTTGTAGGTGACTGTCATCTTTTGTATGATCTTCTTGATATTTTTATTCGCAGCTTCGACAACACCGTTCATCTTTGGCCGATAGGGAGATGAATTGTGATGTTGAATCTGGAACTGCTCGCACAAAGCGGTGATCATAGTATTTTTAAGGTTTGTACCATTGTCAGTGATGATCCTTTCGGGGATGCTATACCGACAAATGAAGTTCTGCTTGATGAAGCGGGCAACAACATTTTTTGTGACGGATGTGAAGGAAGCTGCTTCGGCCCATTTGGTAAAGTAATCAATGGCCACCAGGATGAAGCGGTGTCCATTGGATGTTGTAGGCTTGATATCTCCAATCATGTCGATTCCCCACATAGCGAATGGCCAAGGAGTTGTTAAGACATTGAGAGGAATTGGAGGTATATGTACCTTTTCCGCATAGATTTGACATTTGTGACAAGTCCTGGAATATTGATGGCAGTCAGCTTCCATGGTAGACCAGTAATAGCCTGCCCGTAGAATCTTCTTAGCCATCGTATGACCGCTAGAGTGGGTGCCAAAGGTACCATTATGTAGTTCTGCCATGATCTTCTCAGCTTCAACCTTGTCCATACAACGGAGCAGAATGCAATCATGATTACGCTTGTACAGGATACCATTGCTCAGGAAGAACTTGGCAGAGAATCTCCTCAAGAACTTTTTGTCGTTGACTGAAGCTCCTTCAGGATATTCTTGCGTCTCGAGATACCTTTTGACTTCGTGAAACCATGGTTGGTCCATTACTTCTTCGGTATTAATCTCGTGACAATATGCAGGTTCGTCCATCCGCTCGATGGTGATTTGGGGAGCCTCATTATCCTAGTTAACTTTAAACATGGATGACATTGTAGTTAGAGCATCTGTTAACTGATTTTCTTCTCGTGGGAAGTGCTCGAAGGTAATCTGCTCGAAATGTGGTAACAATGTCAAGACATGTTCTTTGTAAGGGATGAGGTTGGGATGCTTAGTGTCCCACTCTCCTTTGATATGAATGATGGCCAAAGCTGAGTCTCCAAACACAACCAAAGATTTGATTCCCAAGACTATTGCAGCCTTGAGACCAAAGATACAAGCTTCATACTCGGCCATGTTGTTGGTGTAGTTAAAGCAAAGTCTAGCTGTGAAAGGTGTATGGAAACCTTCTGGATAGACGAGTACCACACCGATACCGTTACCAAGTGCATTGGAGGCACCATTAAAGTATAGGGTCCATCGGGATCCTAGTTCAAGTCCGTCATACGGTCTGAAGTCTTCAATGTTTTCCAATGTCATAATGTCTTCGTCGGGGAAGTCAAACTTCATGGATTGGTAATCTTCGACAGCTTGATGAGTCAGATGGTCAGCTAGCATACTCCCCTTTATAGCCTTTTGGGTCGTGTACTGGATATCGTATTCAGTCAGGATCATCTGACATCTAGCTATTCTTCCAGATAAAGTAGGCTTCTCAAAGATGTACTTGATCGGATCCATCTTAGATATCAGCAGAGTGGTATGAGTCAACATATACTACCTTAGCCGGCGAGCAGCCCATACCAAAGCGCAACAAGTTTCTCGAGCAGTGAGTATCGGGTCTCACAGTCAGTAAACTTTTTTATAAGGTAATAAATGGAATGCTCTTTTCGGCCAGACTCGTCATGTTGGCCCAGTACGCACCCCATTGAGTTATCCAAAACAGTCAGATACATGATTAGCGGTCTTCCTTCGACGGGTGGCATCAAGATAGGAGGTTCTAGCAAATACTTCTTGATTTTATCGAAAGCAACTTGACAGTCATCATTCCATTTAACTACCTGATCTTTCTTCAACAGCTTGAAGATTGGCTCACAGGTAGATGTTAGGTGAGAAATGAACCTTGCAATGTAGTTTAGGCGTCCCAAGAAACCTATGACCTCCTTCTCAATGCAAGGGGAAGGCATCTCTTATATAGCTTTGACTTTGGCAGGATCAACCTCAATGCCTTTGTTGCTGACAATGAAACCCAAGAGTTTACCGGACCTGACTCCGAAAATGCACTTGTTAGGGTTCAGTCTGAGCTTGTACTCCTTCAACCTGACAAACAGCTTTTGCAAATGGTAGAGGTGTTATTCTTCCGTCTGTGATCAGGCTATCATGTTGTTGACGTATACCTCTATCTCATGATGTATCATATCATGAAAAAAAGCTACCATGGCGCGTTGATAGGTTTCCCCGGCATTCTTCAGTCGGAATGGCATCACTTTATAACAGAACGTACCCCACTGTGTAACAAAAGTAGTTTTCTCCATGTTTTCAGGTGCCATTTTGATATGGTTGTAACCTGAAAATCCGTCCATGAAAGAAAATACCTTGTGCTGAGTTGTATTGTCAACCAAGATGTCAATATGCGGTAGTGGAAAATCATCTTTAGGGCTAGCCCTGTTTAAGTCTATGTAATCCACGCACATTCTCACTTTGCCATCCTTCTTAGGCACGGGCACAATGTTAGCAACCCATTATGGATAGGAGGTAACAGCAAGAAACCCAGCATTGAACTACTTCATAACTTCTGCTTTGATCTTTTCAGACATGTCGGGCCTCATTCGGCGTACTTTTGTTTAACCGGTGGACAATCTTCTCTTGTAGGGAGACGGTGAACCACAATATCAGTATCGAGTCCTGGCATGTCTTCGTAGGACCAGGCGAAGATCTCAACATATTCATTCAACAGCTGAACTAAACGCTCTTTGACACTTGGCTCTAGGTTGGCACCCACTCTGACTTCTTTTCTGTCTTCATCAGTACCCAAGTTGATTGTCTCTAACAGTTCCTCATGGGGCAGAATAGCCCTTTCTTCTTGTTGTAGCAATCTAGCCAATTCTCCCGACACTTCACAGTCTTCATCACCTTCGTATTCGGCATGGTAGACCAGATCTTCAAAGTCACTGAAGGCCATAGCAGAATTGTTACCCATGGAATCCGGAATGGAAGGGTACCTGCATTTGTGAGTGTGGGTGTGTGTAAGGGATAGCCACCTTTAAACAAATAAAATGTAAAAAGAAAGACAATGAACACAAAAGTTTATATGTGAAAACGTCCATGATTCATTAAAATGGCATATGAAGATGAAAAATCAAACCCTTACAAATGGACCTATGTACCTCGGGTAAGGCACAAGGTTAAAAGTACGAATTGTTTAAGAATTATTACAAACCAACAGAAATGTTTGAAAGATAAATTACTGCGGTATGAAAGTAATCGGAACAAAGTCTTTTGCCTCCCAGTTGCACAGTCCTCCGTCAATAGTAGGGAAAATCCAGTCTTCCAGGTTGCTCTCCTCTTTACTATCCTCCAAAGCATTGACTCCATGATGGGTGATCTTCATTGGTGGCCCCCCAGCCCGGGCGCGGCGTACAACCTTTTGAGCAGAAGCAGTGAGACCCAAGCCGAATCTCTCTGATTTGAAAGGAAAGTCTGGTAGCTGACCCCAGATTGTGCTTCCTCCTTCTTCAATCACAGCCTTTGCATATTTGAAAGACGACATCCGAGGCACAGGTTTGGTAATCATGGGTACATAAGACACTGTCTTGGTTTCCGCAATCTCCCGAGCTACCACTTCAAAATGCTGAAATGGGGTTTCGATGAATTCACCATCCAATTCTACATAGCGGAAAGAAATTAGATGGCTTATCATGTATTCCTCTTTGCCATGAACAATTATAATTTTCCCCTGGACAGGGTACTTGAGCATTTGATGCAGAGAAGAAGTGATGGCTCCAGCATTGTGAATCCAGGGTCTTCCCAACAAGCAAGAATAGGAAGGGCGGATGTCCATCACATAGAATATGGAGTTGAAGGTTTCAGTTCCCACTTTAATCGGGATGTCCACCTCCCCGTGGACCATCCTTTTAGAACCGTCAAAGGCTCTGACAATTATATTGTTGGGCTTCAGGGTTAGGCCTTCATAATCCAATCTGTCCAAGGCTTTCTTCGGCAAGACATTTAAAGACGAACCAGTGCCAATCAGAACGTGAGCTAGAGTAGTCCCTCTACATTCCACTGAGACATGCAAAGCGTCATTATGCTTTCTCCCTTTAGATGTTAAATCGGCATCGGAGAATCCTAGACCATTGTCAGTTGTTAGGCTAGCTACACATTCTTGGAATTGATCCGCAGAGTTTTCTTGTGGCACGTGGGCCGTCTTCAAGAATCTGATCAAAGCTTTAGCATGAGCTTCGGAACAAAGCAGCAGGGCCAACATAGAGATCTTTGAGGGGGTTTTCCCCATTTGTTCCACAACATCATAATCGCTTTTCTTGATTATTTTCAAAATCTCTTCCATTTCTTTTTGAGAGGTCTCAGGGATGACCAATGGTTGAGCCCTCGTCCTGACGGGCACTTCTTGGATCCCTTTTCCTCTATCATCAACAACAGTAGAGGGGACAACCACAGGAGTCACAACTTATTCAATAATTGGAGTTCTCGCAGATATGTTAACCGGCACAGGGGTAACTTTAGGAGCAGCTGAAGGTCCCAAGATTGCCTTTGGAGGGGCAATCTCCTGAGAGAAAATTCTTCCACTACGGGTGATTTTACTCGTTCCAGCAATTTTTCCAATATCGGAAGTCTCTTTATCGGAACTCTCTTCGGTAGATTCAATCTGCTTAATACCGTGGTAGTATATCTCTCCACCATAGTTCCATTGTATTGATTTGTTGGACTTGTATGAGATGGGCCCCGGCATGGTTATCTTCAAAGGTACAGTCTTCGGATCAGATGTAATATTAACAGGTCTTTTGGATACCTTGGAAAGATTGGCGGATATGGTAATTATTGAAATATCATTGACAGGAGTCGGTGTAATAGGAGTCTTTTCAAAAAGTATTTCTTGGTTATCCATTAGGCGTTGGATGCCTAACTTCAACAATGGACAATCGGTTGGTAAGGATGAACAAAGGCAGCAATCTTCTTCACAACCTGGGAAAATCCCAGCCTTCAGCAAATTCAACTTGATTATCGGTAGCGGAGTCATCAAATTATCAATAGTAGCAACAAAAAGATCCTCTTCAACAGCATGGGCATTGTGGCCATGCCTTGGCATTGGAGCCGAGATCATATTCAGCTTTTCAGGGGCGTCGAATTCCACTTCTTTAGCATCTATCAAATCATGAATCTTATTCTTGAGGGCCCAACAATTGTTGGTGTCGTGCCCTATGCTCCCTGAATTATAAGCACACTTGGCGTTCGAATGGTAGTAAGGAGAAGTTGTATTCGGATTCTTCGGGGCCTCTTTCAAACTTGAAAGGTTTAACTTCAAGAGATGGGGAAGAACCTGAGTAGGAGTCATGTTTATCTGGGTGAATTGACGTATAGGCCTTTCCACCCTTGCTTGGTTGGTTCTGGGTTGATTGTTTCTGGACTGATCAGTTGTAGACTTCTGAATCATCACGGCCCCCACCGCTGGCTGGCGCTTAACTCTTCCTTGACCTCTTTGGGAGTATATAACTGATACTTCTTTCTTCGCTGGAAAAGTATTTTTGATGGCAGCGGAAGCAGATGCAACCTTTTTGAATTTTACCGCTCTTGATTACGGCTTCAACTCTCTCACCAGTTAGAATCAACTCGGTGAACCCCGCAGAGGAACTTCTAATCAGGTGATTGAAAAAGGGGCCTAACAGTGTACCTAAGAACATATCTACTAGCTCCCTCTTTGATAGAGGTGGTTGTACTCGTCCCGCCAAGTCTCTCCATTTCTGGGCATACTCCTTAAAACCTTCATTGGAGACCATGCCCATACTCTGTAATTGAGTACGGGTTGGTGCTAAGTCCGCATTATATTGATACTGCTTGTAGAAGGCAGCAGCCAAATCCTCCTAATTGTGCACATCAGACCTCTCTAGCTGGTAGAACCAATCTAATTGTGTCCCTGACAAACTGTCCTGAAAGAAATGGACCCACAGGTCTTTGTCAGAAGAATGTGGTTGAATTTTCCTGACATAGGACCGTAGGTGCATCTTTGGGCAAGACACCCCATCGTACTTAGCAAACAGAGGTACTTTAAATTTAGGAGGGATTACAATTCTAGAAACCAACCCTAGCTCTTCAAAGTCCAGCCCAGGCACTCTCTGAATCTCCATAGCTGCCAGACGTTCTTCCAAGTTTTTGTATTTTTCATCTGCAGGAGGATATTGCTGTTCTGAGTAATCCTCATCTTCTTCTTCTTCAGCTTCAGAATCAAAAGGCACTGCAGCTCCTTTACCCTTTCCTTCACCCTCTTCAGATGTTGATGGGAAATCCAGGATCCTTCTGGCTTGACCTTCAAATCTTCTGCCTAAGGTAGCCACACCAACTCTCTTCTTTTTCTTTTTATCCTTTTCCTTCTCTAACAGAGCTTTGAGCTCCTCCTGACCCTTTTCCAAGGTCATGAGTAGCTGTTGGAATTATGAATTATGCGCTTGCAAATATTTGACCGTTTGTTCAATATCCATCTTGTTGAAATAAACAGCATAGAGATGAGGAAACTTGGTGTGAAGACCTGTTTATGCATATGATGAATGAAATGTATTCATGTAATGCATTCAAGGATTCAGAAATTCAAATTTGTTTAAAACAAAAAGAAACACACGTCATATTAATAAGATAGAATTTGTTAGTACATCAATGCATAAGATAGAAGTTGTTAGTACATTGCGCATCCTTTTTGGTGCAATGTAGGTGTTGAGAGTCTGCTCTTCGTGAAGTTGACGAGTAAGTTCCAAAACCTTTTTCTCACTGGCGTAGAATTGGGCTTCAAACGTATCACGTTCTCCCTTGAGCTGTATCCAACTCCTTTGCAAATCTTCGAGTGATGTCGACATGTCAGGATGTAGGAGGGTGTATGGAACCTCTCCTTCCTTAACAGGCTCTTTAATTACAGGGAGAATGTAGGGGTAAGGCATCATAAGACTTTGGGCGCGGGTTCTTACCCACTTGAGGTAAGGCTCAAGGGGGTGGAATTCTTGTGTCCCAAAGTCTTACTGTCTACCTTGTTGGGCATCCTCCAAGCTCGGATAAACCTTTGTCAAAGTCCTCGATCATCGTTGTCAAAGTCAAAAACCAAGTCTGAAATCAGCATGTCATGTGGGCCATCTCTTCGGGCATACCCAAATTGTATCAGAGCCAAGTAGGGGTTGTAGGTGATGCCTCCCCTAATCCTAAGTAGAGGGACATTATGGAATTCCCCATAACGATCTATGATGATAACATTTTCTCTGGACCGAGAACACCAATGAACATCTGAATGTGTAAGAGTCATCAATCATTGTGACCACCTCAAACCTTGCTCATTCTTCAAGACTGATTTGGGAAGGTGAGAAATAAACCACCTTGCTAGAAGATGAGTACAGCACATGAGAACACCTCTCGTCCTTATTGTTCGAGTGTGAAATGAGTGTAGGGTGTCCCCAAGTAAAGTAGGAAACAGGTTCCGAGACATGAAGATTTTGACAACATTGACATCTATAAGCTGGTCAGGGTTTGGGAACAATACCAACCCATAGATGAGAAGAGCTACAATCTCCTTAAAAGCTTGCAGGTCTAGAGAATTCCAGCAGTCTTGAGCTTTCTCAAACAAGAACTTTACCAAGAAACCCTTGACACCACTTCTAGTTTCCCAATGGCCTATGATATCAGATGGTTGCAAATGTAGGGCTTGAGCAACATCTTCAGGCTTTGGATCTCTTTCCATACCGTTGAAGGGTAGTTGATGGAGAATAGGAATCCTCAGGAGTTGAGAAAATTCCTCAAAAGTAGGCACTAGCTGATAATCTGGAAATGTGAAACAGTGGTGTAGGGGGTCAAAGAACTGGAAAAGAACTTTCACCATGTCTTCCTCTGTGTTGGAGTTGACCAAGTTGAGAAGTCGACCATGTCTCTCAGTGAATGGAGAATACTCTGGAATCTTGGAAGTAAGCTCTTTGAGTTGAGGAGGAATTCTCACAAGGTTGACCTGGATTGTTTTCCTGCGAAGGGGATCCATAACATACAAAATAGGAACAAAGATGAAGATCCAAAATCCTTGAAATGGTTAGTGGATGCAAATGATGCTTCATGATGTTTATGATGTTATGCACAAGTATACATGTACAAGCAAATCACACAAGTTCCTAGTTTAGGCTTGCATGGGGTTTCATAGGTAAGTACCCTCTTGAAGTTTAGTTGGCTCAACTTATCCTATAAATAGTAACCGGGTTCTAAGGAGCTCAATATCATTGGATTATTTTCTGTGTTCATTGTTTCAGTTTATCCACTTTACTGGTGACCGAAATATTCCAAGAAAACAACCCTCAATGAGTGTAGTATCGAGTATCTACCAACGTTGGACTGCACCAAAGCCGGTCATCTCACTACATCCTAAAAGGCCAAGATGGTCAAGTAAAGATTCTAAAAGTCCATTAGTGCTTCATGACATCATTCAGCGACCCCGTATTCTCTTTGATTGACTCAAAGGCTACCGGTACCCATAAATATGTCGCACTAACATAGCTATTGCTTAGACCGTGTCGGTATACCCCGCACAGTTTCCACAACATATTGCTATTTACCTATGAATGTTTCCCAAATCCGGGTAGAGGATTCAAACCCAAACAATAGAACCAAATGTAAAGCAATCAAAGCAAACAAGGTAAGCATGTAAAGGTGATCTAAACCCTAAGGTAACCCCACTTTTATTATAGTTCCCAGCAGAGTCGCCAATTTTGGTATACGGTGGGAGAATTGACTTGAGGTTTTGCGTTTGTGTTCGCAAATGTTTTTGTTTAGCAAGAGTCGCCACCGACTTTTTATTTTATCCAAAGGAAAGGTCAAAAAGCACAGGAAAGACCTTTGAGGTGTTTTCTTGGGTTCGGGGGGTAGATTATGAAAAGGGAAGGTGCTAGCACCCTTTTCATCCATGGTTTTCCATGGGCTCTTAGTTACTTGTTTAGATCACTTGCTTTGCTTTTTCAATTGTTTGAAATGGTGCTTTGTGTGGTTTTGAAAGTATTTTGAAAAGAGGCCATCGTTGTGGCAATCTTTGTAATGATTCTTGTTTGAAGAATGTATACAAAGATGTTTGTCTTTTGAAAAATGATTCAATGTTTGAAAGTTTGTTTGGAAAATGTTTTGAAATTGTGTATGATAATTTGAAATTAGCAAGGATGGTTTGCAAGAGATCAAGTAACTAGGAGTTGTCTACCCTACTCAAAAGTCTTTCCTACACATTTTTTAACCCTTTGACATTGTTGTTTTACCATTGTATTTGGTAAACCACCATATCTTTGGATGTTAAACGGGACGGGTGCGGGTCATCGTATGACCATGATAACAATATTGCCAAGTATCTTAGCAAGTTTTTGAGGGACTAGATCATTTTTGTTTAGGCAACCAAGATAGCGTCATCGAGGGACTATGATCTTTTGTTTTTGTTTTGATTTTGCTTTGTTTTGCCAAGATACCTAGCATGCATACCATGGCAATTTTAAGGCAACAAAGTGGATGAAACCCTAGGGGTGCTTGTGTGTAATGTGTTGTCATTTTTCATGCATTTTTGTCTTGCATTTAGTCATGCTATTTGTTTTGATTTTGGTCTTTGCATACAAACCCTAATCTTACTATCATGCATATAATACGATAAATTGCGTAAAAGTAAATCTAAGACTATTACAACAATATTATGGGGAGGGGGTACAAGTTTGAATAAGGGGATATTGCTCAAAATAAAAACCCTAAAACTATTACAATCATATTGGATTTATTTGTACAAATAATGAATAAGCAAATATTTAAATGGACAATTAAATATAAATATGCAAAATGTTTTTTGTATTAATTTTTATATATGTAAAAATAAATTTAATTATATCCTAAAAATAAGGAAATAAAGTGATTGTTTTTTGAAAGGGTGAAAACCCTAATTTTTGGTTTAAAAAGAAATGTATTTCTATTATTCATTTATTCATTTTTATGTACAAGAAAATAAATAAAAATATATACAAAAATGTTGAAAAAACTAAATATTATGTGAAAATATTATTTTAAGTGTATAAATAATAAAAATAAAAATATGTAATATTTTTGTATTATTTACAAGTTTATTCAAGGAAATAAATTATATTTAACCTAATAAACTATTTTTTGTCATAAAAAATGATAAAAATAATAAAATAAAAATGTAAAAATTAAGGAAATATTTTTGGTGATTTTTAATATTTAGAAAAAATAAATAAAGTCAGAAAATGTGAAATATGCAAGAAAATATGAAAAATAAAAGAAATGGGCCAAGGGGGTGCAGAAAGAAAAGAAAGTGGTGCAAATAGCCAGAAAAAGCCAGGCCCAGCCCAATGTCACTTCATCCATGTCCTTCAGACAAAAAATGTGCGGGCCCTTGTTCAAACTGAAACTCCTGCATACGTGCTTAAAAATGAAATCTTGCAACGTGAAAGTTATAGCTCATCATCACACGATTCTAATGATATAAAAAACTTGATCTAACTCTTAAAGACCAGAGAGAATTTCATTGCCCCTAATTTATAACCTAATTTTTTCAGCAACTCCAACATCCAAATTCTCCTAGCTCAGTTAATATAAATAAGAACTATGCATATGTACAACTCAAGGACATTAAGGACTACATTTTTGTTTCACAAACCTAAGCCTAATGATGCCTAAATAAGGAGATAGAAGTTTGAAAATTACCTGTTTCAGTCAAGTTCGAATATGGCAATGTAGCAGCTTTGAGTGAGGCCTGAAGGTTGTGTTAGCTTGCTGGAAGTTCCCTTGACCTTTCCCAATGCTTAGCTTGCTTTGAAATGGCTTGAATCTCCTTGTAGAACTCAACCTGCAAAGCTTCAAAATGAAAATGGTGAAGTATGCAAACGAGGTTACAGTTGCAAAGTAAGGGCCTGGATAGTTTAGGTGTATTGTATTGAATGTGTTTGAAGTGGTTTCAAGCAAAACGCACGAGGCAAATTGGATTTGGCCAAGGTTCTGCAGGGCTTGCCCTGTTTTGGGCAGAAATGGAGTTTTTGGTGTATTTGGGGGTTTACAATGCTATGAGCTCGTGTTTCTGGCTTGGTATAATGTGATGAGGTTGTTTGAAATGAACACAAGAGTTGTTTTTATCAGATACCAAAGTTGTGGACCTTTTGCAAGCTTTCTTATTTTTGAAGCAAAAGGTGAGTTGACAATGCCAAAGCTTGTACAAGCTAGCTCAGGGTCTGCACATAGTTGGTACACTTTTCCTGATATTTGTGGAGTTGGTTTGCAGCAAAGGCTTTGGTCCATGGCTCAAGATAAACAAAGTTTGCATAAAGTGTGCTTTACCAAAGTAGCAATGTTACCTTTTTGCCATTTTTGGATTAAACCTTTGTACAAAGCTTAAAAGATCAAAACAATGCCATTAAACATTGTATTTGCATTTAATTTTTGAGTGTATAAGAGATTAGAACCTGTAAACAAAGTACAAGCATGCTTAGGACAGATTTGCAAGTTGTAACATGGTAGAAAATGCCTTGGACAAAAGTGATGATTTTCCATTTTCAAACTTTCGATTCTTCCTAACCATAAATGATCTTGGAGAGTTCTTTGACATTTTGGAAAGCTTGTAACATGCTCTACAATCCATATTTGAAATGCATTTTGATATTCCACTTGGAACTAGGTGAAAAGTTTTCATGAAGATAGGTCAAAATCCTGCCTAAACTAGGGCAAAATTTTACTAAGTTAAAAGTTTTATGGACCCCTATTCACAAAATCATAACTTGAGATCCAAGCATCTTTTGGAAAAACTTTGTGAATTAAAGTTGTAGATTTTGTGGAGGACTACAACTTTCATGTTGGAAGTTTTCTTTGAATCCAATTGCATCATTGTGAAAAGTTGGGCAAAGTTGGAAAAAAATAAGAAATTTTCATAACTTCGAAAATTTCTAAGTTATGAAAATTTTCCAGTTTAAACCCTAATTTCCAAAATTAGGTTTCTTGGTGAACAAGTTTCATTTTGTGACACATCTTGATGAAGAAAAAAAGGACAAGATTATAACATGAGAACAAATTTAAATAAAAAGCACATAAGGACTTCAATAACGGTGTCGTCTAACATCATACAAATGTTGTTGTACCCCCAAATTTTCCCTCTCATTTTATCAAGATTCTCCTCACAAGACTCTTTGGACTCAAGACCAGATTATGGTTTGCTTAACTCAAGACATCTCCTTGTACTGTTGACCTGAAATTAGGGTTTGAGTTTGCACAAGAAATTTTGGACTTCCAATGCCCCATGTGACTTTCATACTTCATGTTGGACTCCTAAGATTTCTCATACCAAGTTTCAAGCCTTGAATCAAATTTTTGCCCAGTCAATTAGACATAATTTAGGATGATATCAACATAATTTAGTTTTTTCCATGAATCTTTGAAATATTTATTAAAAACCTACGAAATGGAAATGCATTAACAATAAAAAATCTTTAAAATATTAAATTTAAGTATTAAAATCATAGTGTGATTGACTATCATCAATAAGCATTGATCTTTTCGGTAAGGAATCATCCTCGTGATTAAGAATTTAGTCAGAGATAGAAAACTTCCAAGAAGAGAAGATATTTATATGAAATTTTTCCTAAAAAAAGATTGGTGGTACCTGAAAACACTCAAATAACATATTAAGTGGCTATCGGATGTGAGAGGTATTATATGATACATTTTTTGTGTATCTTGATTTGACCTCTATGGTCCCTTTTACAAGGGCTTTTCAAGTTTATTCAAGGCCAAGAATCTTCGAATGAAAGACTGTTGTTCTGATGGACATATGTTAAAGTGTAATTTGTTATGTCATATGATGTTTATTCATCAATCAATTTCTCAGATAATGTGTTTTCATAGGGAAGGTCCACACTTTTCCTGGGGTCCTAGAACATTCCTTTGATTTACAATTGTGGATTTAGTATTATATCTATAACGTCATACTAGGGTCTACAGATATAAACAAAATTTACTTTATTAGAGTTTTCTTGGTCGAGCTTTTGTTCTATTTATTGGTCGAGCTTTTGTTATTTTAAATATATGTGAGTAGAGTTTTCAAATGAAGTGAAGGAAAATTTGGACTATCATCTTTTCCTAATTTTGTCACTTAGTGTGACATATTGTACCATAATTGTACTTCTAGGGTTTTTAGGTAAGGGGCACCCTCTTTCATAAAAGGTGAGCGTAATCATTGCATCATGGGGAATGCAGTTGTTCAGGCTTACATTTGTCAGGTGTTGATAGGTGAATGTCGACCCGTGTCGGGGGATCTTCTAATAGTAACACTTTTGTTTATTTATTTTTTACCTTTCCATTTCTTGGTTTTATTTGAATTCAAAATTCCTTGTTGTTCTTGTTTCTTTGTTATCTTGTCTCCATTACCTCTATTGAATTTTCCCATTAAACATATATTTTTTAAATTTCTTTGATTTCTTGCATTTTCCACATACTTTCCCAATGTGTATATAATTGATGTTTCTATGCGAGTTAGAATATCAAGGTTTATAAGTAATGTTTTGGTGGAAACTAGAATTTAAGAGATTTAAAACTTATGATTTTACTCTTTAAGAAACTCTAAATTTGTTGGGTTTAAACATATATTTACGTAGAAGATTTGAATGCAAAAATTCAATTATATATCCTGTTAGAAGCTTTGAAAGCGAAACTTCAATCATATATCTTGTTTGAAGCTTTGAGACAAAAACTTTGATCGTATAGATTTTCTAGGAAATGTTGTCCTAATATACCCATTTCTTAGTGCCAGTAATTATTGGCTACTCTTTATGGTTTCCTCCTTTTAGATCCATCATCCTAAAAGAAATTTTCCATCTAGCTTCCAATATAAATAAAATGTATCTAAGTTATCAATCCTTTTATTCGGGTCTAGATGGGTTGAAATGTTTTGATACCCAAACCTCTTTTGGGAAATCCAAGGGCCATGGTCATCCCCCCACCCAAATGACCAAATTAGTGGGTGGTTTCCTTTATGTTGGTTCCCTATGTACGACATTACTTATAGGGATTATATTATAGTTTTCCTTTTTACCTCATTTGACTGCCAGTTGATGTCAAGTTTGATTGTGACTACTTCAATTATCTCTTTTCCCTCTAGGAACTATATTCGACCCTTCCAAAATTTATGTTCTTATCTCCATATAAGATCTCAAGCCACAATAATTTGTGCCATATTTCAAATTACATGGGAATTTCTTGGCAATAAGAATGGTATGGTTACCTTGACATCATCATTCTCTATCCTAAAATCTTCAGGTGATTCAATGTGCTTAACAAGTATAATAGGTTTTGATGATGACAAGTGGAATAAAAAAAACTATTGTAAGCTTCATCAAGTGAAAAAAGTATTTAAATAAAAATGCGAGAAAGTTTCAATGTTTAGGGAAATAGAATCAAATGCTAATAACAACATCAAAGGAGATGAAGTTTATGCAAGCCCGTCAATGAATTATGCTTTAGTTGCTTTTATCTATATATGATCTTATGTAATATTCAGTGTGAGCGGCTCTCGAAGTACTAATATAATAAAAATACACTCAAACCTTTTTTTCCACTTCATCTATTTTTAAAATATTCAAATTTTTCTTTAAAATGAATTTGGCCAAGTACTAATCGATTGTAGATGTTAGTTAATCAATTAGGAAGCAAAAATTCACTATCCAATCTATTATAACACTTATCTAATCGATTATGGAGAAAAATCAATGATGACAGATCATCTACCATGTTTTTATTACTTAATTTCCATATTTTTTTAGAGTCTTTACTATTATTGCGTTCATATTTTGTAATTTTAATAAAGAATTCGAAGAATTGTATAAAATATCAAAGTATGATGAAAAAACCATCCTTATCAAAATTCTTTTATAGTATTTCATTATGAAAGTTACAACGAATATTCAAGAAGAGTGGAACAGGAAGAATAGAGGAAAGATGGAGAAATTAACTTAAAGCATGAGATAAAGACGCACATGACCTACATAGTGGTTCTATATAGCCCTAAAAGACAAGAGCGATACTAATCAGGCACAATGTCACGATATCAAATCTCTGTCTTAATCAAGAACCAAAAGAATTATATGATAGCGATGTGATCCCAAGACAAGCAACTCGATCCAAACTCAATGTCAAATTCCAAGTCAAGAAAATCACTTAATAGCAGCATGATTAGGGTTAGGCATGACAATTTAGCTTGGATTTAGAATTTTATCATTAAGAGAAACATGTTTAGTGATTGGGATTCCAATTTTATATTGTCTAAATTATTTATTTTGAGTTAGAGGAAGGTGAAAACAAAGGCTATAAATAGGAGTTCATTCTTAATTATTATAAGTCTTACTATCTTCTTTCCAATTGTAAAAACAATTAATCCCTTAAGGTTGAGTGGCAAGCCCCCTTAGATTAAGTTTCATCTAGAATTCTACCTTAAACATTTGACCATATGTAATTTTTGGTGGCTATTTTCATAACGACACTGATATTAACTATATAGTTCTATTAATGTTTAATGATTTCCCCATCGACAGATTTGTGAGAATTGAACTAGATGGCAATGAGACTCAACTCCGATTAGTAGGACTATTACATTGTAAATATTGTTTCCATTGGAACATAAATTATCTCGGGCATAAATATAGTTTTTCACTCTATAAAGCCTTTGTCTTTGTGATTTGGCACTTCTTGTTCTTGGGAAATTATATTGATGAAGAAGGTTGCCATGCGATTGGAAACTCTCAGTACATGGGAGGTTGTGTGGTGTAATTCTGTGTTTTGTAAAACTAACTTCTTAGTTACATGCCATAAAACATATATCTTAGCAATTGAAGACTCTCAATACCTAGGAGGTTGCTTTTATGAAGCGGGTTGCCTTGTGATTGGAGACTCCCAACCCTTGAGAGTTTAAAAGGACTTAAATATGTGTTTGTAAAAGTTCATATGAAATCAAAGTTGTTATAGGAGTAGTCCTAATGATTCTCACATCTAGAGGTATATAATTTGAAAGGGGGACTTAATCATTTTTAATTACATATGTTAACAGTAATTATTATTCTCTAGTTTACTATTAGCACACAACGAACCAATTGTGCTTAACACCCCCTCCCCCGTTGTTCTGTTATTTAGCCACTCCACTATCATCACAAGTGAATTCACCTTGTCTTTGTATGATGATATACACAATCCTTGTGGATGTGATAGTAAAAATCACCACATTGTGGATTTTGTTGGCACAATTACTATGATACTATTTTATGTCCAACAAAATGATATTGCCACCTGGGATTTCTTATAACTTTAACAAGGAAATAATAGGCTATTGTATTTGAAATCTTAGCGCACTTTATTTTTGTTATTTAAATTTTTTTAAAAGGTACTGCTAAAGGAAATAGTTTTTTAAGTGATGTGTCGTACATGTAAAAAGAGATGTTAGGCCAAAATTGAATACTATCGTAGCGCAAAAAATACTCGAGTGTATCACACACTCGAAATATAAAAAGAGTCACCACTGAATTTTATTTATTCCTAAAAGAAAAGGGAAAATATCGAGAAAACCCACAAACAAATGAGAAATGGATAAGATGGTCATCGCAATCAAATTAGGGCTCAGGAGTCGGTTATGCAAGGGGGAAGTGTGTGAAGTAAAGCAAAATAAAGCATAAAAAGAAAGTAGTAAAAAAGAAGTACTAATTAATTAAATATTTCATATATTAAAAAAATTTAAAAGTAGTTTTTGGATTTTTAATATGTGAGCAATTGAAAATTAACAGGTGCATAAAAAAAATCGAAATCAGAAAATAAAATACCTAAACAAAATATGTAAAACAAGAAAGAAAAAAAAGAAGTAATGAGGCGCTAACCTAAAAGGGTGTAAAAAGCAAAAAAGGAGAAAAATAAAGGCCCAAAGGACTCCTGGGCCCAGCTGAGAGCCAAACAAAAAAAAAGATGGACACATGTCATGCTACGATTAAATCTGGAAATTGCTTATGAATATCAACAATTGTTCATCTTCTTTTGGTCATAACTTGCTCAATTTTTCATGGAATCAAACAAATAAATAATGAAAATTCATCTACTCGATTTCATGAACAACATGGAATGCTCAAAATTAAAAAATAAGCAACTAAAAAATGAAAATGAAAACTCATTTCATCACTTTTGCTTATGGAGGTTCAAGAACACTTTTCTACTCTTGATTTAAAATCAATTGAGTTTTCATACAAAATTGTGATGATTAATGTACTAATTAAGTGAAACAATAATAAAAAATGCAAAAGAATTAAATAAGTAACAATCATAAGAGTCATTAAACAACAACAAATAACTTTTGCTTATGGAGGTTCAAGAATACTTTTCAACTCTTGATTTAAAATCAATTGAGTTTCCATACAAAATGGTGATGATTAAGGTACTAAATAAATAAATAAAGAGTAAAAATATAATAGAATTAAATAAAAAATAAGCATAAGAGCCTACCTATTTAATAAAAATAAATAAATGACTTAAGAGAAAATGAAGAGAAAAATAAAGAGAGTTTTGGCTTAGTTTAGTGAATGATTGGTAGTGAAAATTGTGAATGAGGAGGGGTTTATTTATAGGTTCCACCAAGGGTGGTTTATGAATTAAAAAAAGAGAGATGACAAATGTGTGAGTGGATTCTAGAAGTTTAATTAATTGAATAATGAATAATGATGCAATAAATCCATGAAATAATGATGTAATAAATGAAAGATATTTTTGGCCTTCTAGAAACATTGATTTTTTTGATTTTGTTTTATGATGCATGGAAATGATTAATAAAATTCAAAATATATATTATGATGTTAAATCAAATAATTATGAATTTATATATTTATTTTAAAATGCATGATGAAAAATGCAAATCTAGTCAATTTCTTTCAATATGTAAAATGTTGACTTTTCTTTGACTTTTTATAATGCTATATGATATGATTAATGAATATTCCTAATGGAATAGTATGATGATTTAAATGATTTTTTCAACAATGATCAACAATGCATAAATTTTTAGTCAAATTCACAACACATAAAATGTTGACTTTTTGGTTGACTTTTGGTCAACCTAATGCATGAATGGCTGACTAATGGTATAAATGCGATGAATGAATGATCCTATGGAAAAATTGGGGTATGATAAATACATATGTCGCACCAACGAAAATGTTAAAAATTATATGTGATTACTGTGGCAATGGTCATCAGAGCAACAAGTGCAATTGTGAAGGCTTTCTTGTTGAATAAACGAAGTATATGGATCATTATCAAAAGAATAACTATGTCTAAATTTCATGTGCTCCTACACTTATGGTTCACTATTAGAATAAATTAAAAAATTAACATCAAGTATATTAAAATTAGTATCGATTCTATCTGAATCAGTAACATCGTTACAACAATAACCTTAACCATATCAACAAATATCGGTATAATGGTACCAGACATATAATCAACAACAACACCACCAAGAGCAAGAACCTTATGAGACTAAGAGATATTCCTATATTGATGAAGTTATAGAATTATAACATATATTTTCATAGGAAAATATTTGAACTTTGGAAAAAAAGCAAGTGGGGAGAAAGTATCTGCAATTTGTCAACACATGGAGGTGAGGCGTATAATTGTTTTAGAAGATTATGTGCTAGAAAAGTAGGAAAAAGGAGTTTTAAAAATTTTAAAAAAGATATTTGAGGTAGTAGTCGAAGAAGGGACAAACGAGTATGAGGAATGAAAAGAAATGTGTTAATGAAGCATGTAGAAGATAAAAGTGGCAAAGCTTTGGAGCATGTTAAAGATCAAAGAAATAAATTCAATATAGATGTTTTGGTAGTTACAATATAATAACTAACTTACATTTAAGTTTAGAACTAGTTAGATAATTTGTTAGAGCATTTATTTTCCACTTAAGTAATCATATGGTGTAATTTTTACACAGTAGTTTTATGGTGGAAACAACTAAATGTGTACATAATTGAACATTGTAATTATTCTAAATCAATCAGAATTCACTCTTTCAAGATGTTCATTTTGATTTCTTAGTATGGTATAAGATGAATCAATGAACTTCATCATATTCTCATTCTTCTTTATTCAATTGTTTCATATTTGTTGTTATGCAAAATCTATTTGTAGTTAGTGTTCTTCATCTGCAAATCATATTTGCAACATTTCTCAGTGATTCTCTTGTATTCTTTTTGTTATTTGAAACTTTTATTTCATCTTCATCATTAATCTATGATTCCTCCGCGTGTATCACCACTATAATAATAACAAAAAAAATTGATCTATAATCAGCATATTAAGCTCATCCAAGTAAAGGCCCCAACACAGTCAATTGTGTTACTCCAAATTAGATGGATCAAATTATATTTCTTGGTGAAAATATATGAAGCTTGCTTTAGGAGCCAAGAACAAGCTCAAAGTTGTTAATGGAATCATCCAAGTTCTTACACTTGATGATCCCACACAATGGGAATGATACAACCATCTCATACATTCGTGGAAAATTAATTTGGTTTTTAATTAGATTATTTCAACTATTATTTTTCATGAAAATGTGTTAGATGTTTGGAATGAATTACATGAATGATTTTCAAAAGCTGGTCGAGTTAGGATTTCAAATCTTTATTTGCCAATTAACAATCAGAAACAAAATTCAATAATAGTTATAGAGTACTTTCTTGATTTGAGTAGACTTTAGGATGAACTCAAATATCATCTCCTTTTACAAATGTGTACCTGCATTTACAGATATAGATGTGTTACTCTTCGAACTACTCAAGAATATAGACTTAAAGATCAAGCCATTCATTTTTTTAGATTTAAATGATAATTTTTCTATTGTCAAAACTTGGGTTTTAGTTATGGATCCATTTCCATCCATCAATGACATTTATTCGGCGGTAATTCAAAAAGAAATTAATCATAAGAGTTTAGTTCCAACTGAAGATACTTATATTATTTTTCAATGTTGCGCAAAGGCCTTATTTCAAGAACAAAGGTAGCTTTAACAATTTCAAGAATTCTACTCGAGTATGTACCTTTTGCCATAGATGTGGTCACACTATTGTTTTTTGTTGTCAAAAGCATGACCATCCCAACTTCAACAAAAATAAATCTTCAGAGAATGAAAGTCAGATTAAATTGATTTCATCACCTCAACAAGTTGATGA